>JBBBDQ010016010.1:0-13876 GCA_037127315.1 Ascarosepion bandense | reverse complement strand
GTAAGAAAATATAACGTTATTAAAGAGCACACATTAATTATTATGCATACCAAAGGTCACCTAATATGTATGTCAGAAAATAAGTTAAACGTTATTAAAGAGCACACATTAATTATTATGCATACCAAAGGTCAGCTAATATGTATGTCAGAAAATAAGTTAAACGTTATTAAAGAGCACACATTAATTATTATATACTAAAAGGTCACCTAATATGTATGTCAGAAAAATAAGTTAAACGTTATTAAAGAGCACACATTAATTATTATGCATACCAAAGGTCAGCTAATATGTATGTCAGAAAATATGTTAAACGTTATTAAAGAGCACACATTAATTATTATGCATACCAAAGGTCACCTAATATGTGTGTCAGAAAATAAGTTAAACGTTATTAAAGAGCACACATTAATTATTATGCATACCAAAGGTCAGCTAATATGTATGTCAGAAAATAAGTTAAACGTTATTAAAGAGCACACATTAATTATTATGCATACCAAAGGTCACCTAATATGTATGTCAGAAAATAAGTTAAACGTTATTAAAGAGCACATTAATTATTATGTATACCAAAGGTCACCTAATATGTATGTCAGAAAATAAGTTAAACGTTATTAAAGAGCACACATTAATTATTATGCATACCAAAGGTCAGCTAATATGTATGTCAGAAAATAAGTTAAACGTTATTAAAGAGCACACATTAATTATTATGTATACCAAAGGTCACCTAATATGTATGTCAGAAAATAAGTTAAACGTTATTAAAGAGCACACATTAATTATTATGCATACCAAAGGTCAGCTAATATGTATGTCAGAAAATAAGTTAAACGTTATTAAAGAGCACACATTAATTATTATGTATACCAAAGGTCACCTAATATGTATGTCAGAAAATAAGTTAAACGTTATTAAAGAGCACACATTAATTATTATGCATACCAAAGGTCAGCTAATATGTATGTCAGAAAATAAGTTAAACGTTATTAAAGAGCACACATTAATTATTATGTATACCAAAGGTCACCTAATATGTATGTCAGAAAATAAGTTAAACGTTATTAAAGAGCACACATTAATTATTATGCATACCAAAGGTCAGCTAATATGTATGTCAGAAAATAAGTTAAACGTTATTAAAGAGCACACATTAATTATTATGTATACCAAAGGTCACCTAATATGTATGTCAGAAAATAAGTTAAACGTTATTAAAGAGCACACATTAATTATTATGCATACCAAAGGTCAGCTAATATGTATGTCAGAAAATAAGTTAAACGTTATTAAGCACACATTAATTATTATGCATGTCTAAAGGCTTAGCTAATATGTATGTCAGAAAATAAGTTAAACGTTATTAAAGAGCACACATTAATTATTATGTATACCAAAGGTCACCTAATATGTATGTCAGAAAATAAGTTAAACGTTATTAAAGAGCATACATTAATTATTATGTATACCAAAGGTCACCTAATATGTATGTCAGAAAATAAGTTAAACGTTATTAAAGAGCACACATTAATTATTATGCATACCAAAGGTCACCTAATATGTATGTCAGAAAATAAGTTAAACGTTATTAAAGAGCACACATTAATTATTATGTATACTAAAGGTCAGCTAATATGTATGTCAGAAAATAAGTTAAACGTTATTAAAGAGCACACATTAATTATTATGCATACCAAAGGTCACCTAATATGTATGTCAGAAAAATAAGTTAAACGTTATTAAAGAGCACACATTAATTATTATGCATACCAAAGGTCAGCTAATATGTATGTCAGAAAATATGTTAAACGTTATTAAAGAGCACACATTAATTATTATGCATACCAAAAGGTCACCTAATATGTATGTCAGAAAATAAGTTAAACGTTATTAAAGAGCACACATTAATTATTATGCATACCAAAGGTCAGCTAATATGTATGTCAGAAAATAAGTTAAACGTTATTAAAGAGCACACATTAATTATTATGCATACCAAAGGTCACCTAATGTATGTCAGAAAATAAGTTAAACGTTATTAAAGAGCACACATTAATTATTATGCATACCAAAGGTCAGCTAATATGTATGTCAGAAAATATGTTAAACGTTATTAAAGAGCACACATTAATTATTATGCATACCAAAGGTCAGCTAATATGTATGTCAGAAAATATGTTAAACGTTATTAAAGAGCACACATTAATTATTATGTATACCAAAGGTCACCTAATATGTATGTCAGAAAATATGTTAATCGTTATTAAAGAGCACACATTAATTATTATGCATACCAAAGGTCAGCTAATATGTATGTCAGAAAATATGTTAAACGTTATTAAAGAGCACACATTAATTATTATGCATACCAAAGGTCAGCTAATATGTATGTCAGAAAATAAGTTAAACGTTATTAAAGAGCACACATTAATTATTATGCATACCAAAGGTCACCTAATATGTATGTCAGAAAATAAGTTAAATCGTTATTAAAGAGCACACATTAATTATTATGCATACCAAAGGTCACCTAATATGTATGTCAGAAAATAAGTTAAACGTTAGTTAAAGAGCACACATTAATTATTATGCATACCAAAGGTCACCTAATATGTATGTCAGAAAATAAGTTAAACGTTATTAAAGAGCACACATTAATTATTATGCATACCAGCGGTCACCTAATATGTATGTCAGAAAATAAGTTAAACGTTATTAAAGAGCACACATTAATTATTATGCATACCAAAGGTCACCTAATATGTATGTCAGAAAATAAGTTAAACGTTATTAAAGAGCACACATTAATTATTATGCATACCAAAGGTCACCTAATATGTATGTCAGAAAATAAGTTAAACGTTATTAAAGAGCACACATTAATTATTATGCATACCAAAGGTCACCTAATATGTATGTCAGAAAATAAGTTAAACGTTATTAAAGAGCACACATTAATTATTATGCATACCAAAGGTCACCTAATATGTATGTCAGAAAATAAGTTAAACGTTATTAAAGAGCACACATTAATTATTATGCATACCAAAGGTCACCTAATATGTATACAAAAATAAGTTAAACGTTATTAAAGAGCACACATTAATTATTATGCATACCAAAGGTCACCTAATATGTATGTCAGAAAATAAGTTAAACGTTATTAAAGAGCACACATTAATTATTATGCATACCAAAGGTCAGCTAATATGTATGTCAGAAAATATGTTAAACGTTATTAAAGAGCACACATTAATTATTATGCATACCAAAGGTCAGCTAATATGTATGTCAGAAAATAAGTTAAACGTTATTAAAGAGCACACATTAATTATTATGCATACCAAAGGTCACCTAATATGTATGTCAGAAAATAAGTTAAACGTTATTAAAGAGCACACATTAATTATTATGCATACCAAAGGTCAGCTAATATGTATGTCAGAAAATATGTTAAACGTTATTAAAGAGCACACATTAATTATTATGCATACCAAAGGTCACCTAATATGTATGTCAGAAAATATGTTAAACGTTATTAAAGAGCACACATTAATTATTATGCATACCAAAGGTCAGCTAATATGTATGTCAGAAAATAAGTTAAACGTTATTAAAGAGCACACATTAATTATTATGCATACCAAAGGTCAGCTAATATGTATGTCAGAAAATAAGTTAAACGTTATTAAAGAGCACACATTAATTATTATGCATACCAAAGGTCACCTAATATGTATGTCAGAAAATAAGTTAAACGTTATTAAAGAGCACACATTAATTATTATGCATACCAAAGGTCACCTAATATGTATGTCAGAAAATAAGTTAAACGTTATTAAAGAGCACACATTAATTATTATGCATACCAAAGGTCACCTAATATGTATGTCAGAAAATAAGTTAAACGTTATTAAAGAGCACACATTAATTATTATGCATACCAAAGGTCACTAATATGTATGTCAGAAAATAAGTTAAACGTTATTAAAGAGCACACATTAATTATTATGCATACCAAAGGTCAGCTAATATGTATGTCAGAAAATATGTTAAACGTTATTAAAGAGCACACATTAATTATTATGCATACCAAAGGTCACCTAATATGTATGTCAGAAAATAAGTTAAACGTTATTAAAGAGCACACATTAATTATTATGCATACCAAAGGTCACTCCTTAATATGTATGTCAGAAAATAAGTTAAATGTTATTAAAGAGCACACATTAATTATTATGCATACCAAAGGTCACCTAATATGTATGCTTGAAAATAAGTTAAACGTTATTAAAGAGCACACATTAATTATTATGCATACCAAAGGTCACCTAATATGTATGTCAGAAAATAAGTTAAACGTTATTAAAGAGCACACATTAATTATTATGCATACCAAAGGTCACCTAATATGTATGTCAGAAAATAAGCTAAACGTTATTAAAGAGCACACATTAATTATTATGCATACTAAAGGTCAGCTAATATGTATGTCAGAAAATAAGTTAAACGTTATTAAAGAGCACACATTAATTATTATGCATACCAAAGGTCACCTAATATGGATGTCAGAAAATAAGTTAAACGTTATTAAAGAGCACACATTAATTATTATGTATACCAAAGGTCAGCTAATATGTATGTCAGAAAATATGTTAAACGTTATTAAAGAGCACACATTAATTATTATGCATACCAAAGGTCACCTAATATGTATGTCAGAAAATAAGTTAAACGTTATTAAAGAGCACACATTAATTATTATGCATACCAAAGGTCACCTAATATGTATGTCAGAAAATAAGTTAAACGTTATTAAAGAGCACACATTAATTATTATGCATACCAAAGGTCAGCTAATATGTATGTCAGAAAATAAGTTAAACGTTATTAAAGAGCACACATTAATTATTATGCATACCAAAGGTCACCTAATATGTATGTCAGAAAATATGTTAAACGTTATTAAAGAGCACACATTAATTATTATGTATACCAAAGGTCAGCTAATATGTATGTCAGAAAATAAGTTAAACGTTATTAAAGAGCACACATTAATTATTATGCATACCAAAGGTCAGCTAATATGTATGTCAGAAAATAAGTTAAACGTTATTAAAGAGCACACATTAATTATTATGCATACCAAAGGTCAGCTAATATGTATGTCAGAAAATAAGTTAAACGTTATTAAAGAGCACACATTAATTATTATGCATACCAAAGGTCACCTAATATGTATGTCAGAAAATAAGTTAAACGTTATTAAAGAGCACACATTAATTATTATGCATACCAAAGGTCACCCAATATGTATGTCAGAAAATAAGTTAAACGTTATTAAAGAGCACACATTAATTATTATGCATACCAAAGGTCACCTAATATGTATGTCAGAAAATAAGTTAAACGTTATTAAAGAGCACACATTAATTATTATGCATACCAAAGGTCACCTAATATGTATGTCAGAAAATAAGTTAAACGTTATTAAAGAGCACACATTAATTATTATGCATACCAAAGGTCACCTAATATGTATGTCAGAAAATAAGTTAAACGTTATTAAAGAGCACACATTAATTATTATATATCAAAGGTCACCTAATATGTATGTCAGAAAATAAGTTAAACGTTATTAAAGAGCACACATTAATTATTATGTATACCAAAGGTCACCTAATATGTATGTCAGAAAATAAGTTAAACGTTATTAAAGAGCACACATTAATTATTATGCATACCAAAGGTCAGCTAATATGTATGTCAGAAAATAAGTTAAACGTTATTAAAGAGCACACATTAATTATTATGCATACCAAAGGTCAGCTAATATGTATGTCAGAAAATAAGTTAAACGTTATTAAAGAGCACACATTAATTATTATGCATACCAAAGGTCACCTAATATGTATGTCAGAAAATAAGTTAAACGTTATTAAAGTTAATACATTAATTATTATGCATACCAAAGGTCACCTAATATGTATGTCAGAAAATAAGTTAAACGTTATTAAAGAGCACACATTAATTATTATGCATACCAAAGGTCACCTAATATGTATGTCAGAAAAATAAGTTGCTAAATGTTATTAAAGAGCACACATTAATTATTATGCATACCAAAGGTCACCTAATATGTATGTCAGAAAATAAGTTAAACGTTATTAAAGAGCACACACATTAGAATTATTATGCATACCAAAGGTCACCTAATATGTATGTCACAAAATAAGTTAAACGTTATTAAAGAGCATTACATTAATTATTATGCATACCAAAGGTCACCTAATATGTATGTCAGAAAATAAGTTAAACGTTATTAAAGAGCACACATTAATTATTATGTATACCAAAGGTCACCTAATATGTATGTCAGAAAATAAGTTAAACGTTATTAAAGAGCACACATTAATTATTATGCATACCAAAGGTCACCTAATATGTATGTCAGAAAATAAGTTAAACGTTATTAAAGAGCACACATTAATTATTATGCATACCAAAGGTCAGCTAATATGTATGTCAGAAAATAAGTTAAACGTTATTAAAGAGCACACATTAATTATTATGCATACCAAAGGTCACCTAATATGTATGTCAGAAAATAAGTTAAACGTTATTAAAGAGCACACATTAATTATTAGCATACCAAAGGTCACCTAATATGTATGTCAGAAAATAAGTTAAACGTTATTGTTACCATGTATTAATTAATATGCATACCAAAGGTCAGCTAATATGTATGTCAGAAAATAAGTTAAACGTTATTAAAGAGCACACATTAATTATTATGCATACCAAAGGTCACCTAATATGTATGTCAGAAAATAAGTTAAACGTTATTAAAGAGCACACATTAATTATTATGCATACCAAAGGTCAGCTAATATGTATGTCAGAAAATATGTTAAACGTTATTAAAGAGCACACATTAATTATTATGCATACCAAAGGTCACCTAATATGTATGTCAGAAAATAAGTTAAACGTTATTAAAGAGCACACATTAATTATTATGCATACCAAAGGTCACCTAATATGTATGTCAGAAAATAAGTTAAACGTTATTAAAGAGCACACATTAATTATTATATACCAAAGGCCTAATATGTATGTCAGAAAATAAGTTAAACGTTATTAAAGTGTACACATTAATTATTATGCATACCAAAGGCCGCTAATATGTATGTCAGAAAATAAGTTAAACGCTATTAAAGAGCACACATTAATTATTATGCATACCAAAGGTCACCTAATATGTATGTCAGAAAATAAGTTAAACGTTATTAAAGAGCACACATTAATTATTATGCATACCAAAGGTCACCCAATATGTATATGTCAGAAAATAAGTTAAACGTTATTAAAGAGCACACATTAATTATTATGCATACCAAAGGTCACCTAATATGTATGTCAGAAAATAAGTTAAACGTTATTAAAGAGCACACATTAATTATTAATATGCATACCAAAGGTCACCTAATATGTATGTCAGAAAATAAGTTAAACGTTATTAAAGAGCACACATTAATTATTATGCATACCAAAGGTCACCTAATATGTATGTCAGAAAATATGTTAAACGTTATTAAAGAGCACACATTAATTATTATGCATACCAAAGGTCACCTAATATGTATGTCAGAAAATATGTTAAACGTTATTAAAGAGCACACATTAATTATTATGTGCACAAAAGGTCAGCTAATATGTATGTCAGAAAATATGTTAAACGTTATTAAAGAGCACACATTAATTATTATGCATACCAAAGGTCAATATGTGTATGTCAGAAAATATGTTAAACGTTATTAAAGAGCACACATTAATTATTATGCATACCAAAGGTCAGCTAATATGTATGTCAGAAAATATGTTAAACGTTATTAAAGAGCACACATTAATTATTATGCATACCAAAGGTCACCTAATATGTATGTCAGAAAATAAGTTAAACGTTATTAAAGAGCACACATTAATTATTATGCATACCAAAGGTCACCTAATATGTATGTCAGAAAATAAGTTAAACGTTATTAAAGAGTACACATTAATTATTATGCATACCAAAGGTCACCTAATATGTATGTCAGAAAATAAGTTAAACGTTATTAAAGAGCACACATTAATTATTATGCATACCAAAGGTCACCTAATATGTATGTCAGAAAATAAGTTAAACGTTATTAAAGAGCACACATTAATTATTATGCATACCAAAGGTCACCTAATATGCATGTCAGAAAATAAGTTAAACGTTATTAAAGAGCACACATTAATTATTATGCATACCAAAGGTCACCTAATATGTATGTCAGAAAATAAGTTAAACGTTATTAAAGAGCACACATTAATTATTATGCATACCAAAGGTCACCTAATATGTATGTCAGAAAATAAGTTAAACGTTATTAAAGAGCACACATTAATTATTATGCATACCAAAGGTCACCTAATATGTATGTCAGAAAATAAGTTAAACGTTATTAAAGAGCACATAATTCGTTATGCATACCAAAGGTCACCTAATATGTATGTCAGAAAAATGCTAAACGTTATTAAAGAGCACACATTAATTATTATGCATACCAAAGGTCACCTAATATGTATGTCAGAAAATAAGTTAAACGTTATTAAAGTGCACACATTAATTACAATATGTATGTCAGAAAATATGTTAAACGTTATTAAAGAGCACACATTAATTATTATGCATACCAAAGGTCACCTAATATGTATGTCAGAAAATATGTTAAACGTTATTAAAGAGCACACATTAATTATTATGCATACCAAAGGTCAGCTAATATGTATGTCAGAAAATATGTTAAACGTTATTAAAGAGCACACATTAATTATTATGCATACCAAAGGTCAGCTAATATGTATGTCAGAAAATATGTTAAACGTTATTAAAGAGCACACATTAATTATTATGCATACCAAAGGTCAGCTAATATGTATGTCAGAAAATATGTTAAACGTTATTAAAGAGCACACATTAATTATTATGCATACCAAAGGTCACCTAATATGTATGTCAGAAAATAAGTTAAACGTTATTAAAGAGCACACATTAATTATTATGCATACCAAAGGTCACCTAATATGTATGTCAGAAAATAAGTTAAACGTTATTAAAGAGCACACATTAATTATTATGCATACTAAAGGTCACCTAATATGTATGTCAGAAAATAAGTTAAACGTTATTAAAGAGCACACATTAATTATTATGCATACCAAAGGTCACCTAATATGTATGTCAGAAAATAAGTTAAACGTTATTAAAGAGCACACATTAATTATTATGCATACCAAAGGTCACCTAATATGTATGTCAGAAAATAAGTTAAACGTTATTAAAGAGCACACATTAATTATTATATACCAAAGGTCACCTAATATGTATGTCAGAAAATAAGTTAAACGTTATTAAAGAGCACACATTAATTATTATGCATACCAAAGGTCAGCTAATATGTATGTCAGAAAATAAGTTAAACGTTATTAAAGAGCACACATTAATTATTATGCATACCAAAGGTCACCTAATATGTATGTCAGAAAATAAGTTAAACGTTATTAAAGAGCACACATTAATTATTATGCATACCAAAGGTCACCTAATATGTATGTCAGAAAATAAGTTAAACGTTATTAAAGAGCACACATTAATTATTATGCATACCAAAGGTCACCTAATATGTATGTCAGAAAATAAGTTAAACGTTATTAAAGAGCACACATTAATTATTATGCATACTAAAGGTCACCTAATATGTATGTCAGAAAATAAGTTAAACGTTATTAAAGAGCACACATTAATTATTATGCATACCAAAGGTCACCTAATATGTATGTCAGAAAATAAGTTAAACGTTATTAAAGAGCACACATTAATTATTATGCATACCAAAGGTCACCTAATATGTATGTCAGAAAATAAGTTAAACGTTATTAAAGAGCACATTAATTATTATGCATACCAAAGGTCACCTAATATGTATGTCAGAAAATAAGTTAAACGTTATTAAAGAGCACACATTAATTATTATGCATACCAAAGGTCACCTAATATGTATGTCAGAAAATAAGTTAAACGTTATTAAAGAGCACACATTAATTATTATGCATACCAAAGGTCACCTAATATGTATGTCAGAAAATAAGTTAAACGTTATTAAAGAGCACACATTAATTATTATGCATACCAAAGGTCACCTAATATGTATGTCAGAAAATAAGTTAAACGTTATTAAAGAGCACACATTAATTATTATGCATACCAAAGGCTACCTAATATGTATGTCAGAAAATAAGTTAAACGTTATTAAAGAGCACACATTAATTATTATGCATACCAAAGGTCAGCTAATATGTATGTCAGAAAATAAGTTAAACGTTATTAAAGAGCACACATTAATTATTATGCATACCAAAGGTCACCTAATATGTATGTCAGAAAATAAGTTAAACGTTATTAAAGAGCACACATTAATTATTATGCATACCAAAGGTCAGCTAATATGTATGTCAGAAAATAAGTTAAACGTTATTAAAGAGCACACATTAATTATTATGCATACCAAAGGTCAGCTAATATGCATGTCAGAAAATAAGTTAAACGTTATTAAAGAGCACACATTAATTATTATGCATACCAAAGGTCAGCTTAATATAGAGCAGTCAGAAAATAAGTTAAACGTTATTAAAGAGCACACATTAATTATTATGCATACCAAAGGTCAGCTAATAAAAGTGTCAGAAAATAAGTTAAACGTTATTAAAGAGCACACATTAATTATTATGCATACCAAAGGTCACCTAATATGTATGTCAGAAAATAAGTTAAACGTTATTAAAGAGCACACATTAATTATTATACAATTTAAAGGTCACCTAATATGTATGTCAGAAAATAAGTTAAACGTTATTAAAGAGCACACATTAATTATTATGCATACCAAAGGTCACCTAATATGTATGTCAGAAAATAAGTTAAACGTTATTAAAGAGCACACATTAATTATTATGCATACCAAAGGTCAGCTAATATGTATGTCAGAAAATAAGTTAAACGTTATTAAAGAGCACACATTAATTATTATGCATACCAAAGGTCAGCTAATATGTATGTCAGAAAATAAGTTAAACGTTATTAAAGAGCACACATTAATTATTATGCATACCAAAGGTCAGCTAATATGTATGTCAGAAAATAAGTTAAACGTTATTAAAGAGCACACATTAATTATTATGCATACCAAAGGTCAGCTAATATGTATGTCAGAAAATAAGTTAAACGTTATTAAAGAGCACACATTAATTATTATGCATACCAAAGGTCAGCTAATATGTATGTCAGAAAATAAGTTAAACGTTATTAAAGAGCACACATTAATTATTATGCATACCAAAGGTCACCTAATATGTATGTCAGAAAATAAGTTAAACGTTATTAAAGAGTACACATTAATTATTATGCATACCAAAGGTCAGCTAATATGTATGTCAGAAAATAAGTTAAACGTTATTAAAGAGCACACATTAATTATTATGCATACCAAAGGTCAGCTAATATGTATGTCAGAAAATAAGTTAAACGTTATTAAAGAGCACACATTAATTATTATGCATACCAAAGGTCAGCTAATATGTATGTCAGAAAATAAGTTAAACGTTATTAAAGAGCACACATTAATTATTATGCATACCAAAGGTCAGCTAATATGTATGTCAGAAAATAAGTTAAACGTTATTAAAGAGCACACATTAATTATGCATACCAAAGGTCAGCTAATATGTATGTCAGAAAATAAGTTAAACGTTATTAAAGAGCACACATTAATTATTATGCATACCAAAGGTCACCAATATGTATGTCAGAAAATAAGTTAAACGTTATTAAAGAGCACACATTAATTATTATGCATACCAAAGGTCAGCTAATATGTATGTCAGAAAATAAGTTAAACGTTATTAATAATATTACTATCATTATGTATACCAAAGGTCAGCTAATATGTATGTCAGAAAATAAGTTAAACGTTATTAAAGAGCACACATTAATTATTATGCATACCAAAGGTCAGCTAATATGTATGTCAGAAAATAAGTTAAACGTTATTAAAGAGCACACATTAATTATTATGCATACCAAAGGTCAGCTAATATGTATGTCAGAAAATAAGTTAAACGTTATTAAAGAGCACACATTAATTATTATGCATACCAAAGGTCAGCTAATATGTATGTCAGAAAATAAGTTAAACGTTATTAAAAATACACACATTAATTATTATGCATACCAAAGGTCAGCTAATATGTAAGGCCATTAGAAAATAAGTTAAACGTTATTAAAGAGCACACATTAATTATTATGCATACCAAAGGTCAGCTAATATGTATGTCAGAAAATAAGTTAAACGTTATTAAAGGCACACATTAATTATTATGCATACCAAAGGTCACCTAATATGTATGTCAGAAAATAAGTTAAACGTTATTAAAGAGCACACATTAATTATTATGCATACCAAAGTGGTCACCTAATATGTATGTCAGAAAATATAAGTTAAACGTTATTAAAGAGCACACATTAATTATTATGCATACCAAAGGTCAGCTAATATGTATGTCAGAAAATAAGTTAAACGTTATTAAAGAGCACACATTAATTATTATGCATACCAAAGGTCACCTAATATGTATGTCAGAAAATAAGTTAAACGTTATTAAAGAGCACACATTAATTATTATGCATACCAAAGGTCACCTAATATGTATGTCGAAAATAAGTTAAACGTTATTAAAGAGCACACATTAATTATTATGCATACCAAAGGTCAGCTAATATGTATGTCAGAAAATAAGTTAAACGTTATTAAAGAGCACACATTAATTATTATGCATACCAAAGGTCACCTAATATGTATGTCAGAAAATAAGTTAAACGTTATTAAAGAGCACACATTAATTATTATGCATACCAAAGGTCAGCTAATATGTATGTCAGAAAATAAGTTAAACGTTATTAAAGAGCACACATTAATTATTATGCATACCAAAGGTCACCTAATATGTATGTCAGAAAATAAGTTAAACGTTATTAAAGAGCACACATTAATTATTATGCATACCAAAGGTCACCTAATATGTATGTCAGAAACAAGTTAAACGTTATTAAAGAGCACACATTAATTATTATGCATACCAAAGGTCACCCATATGTATGTCAGAAAATAAGTTAAACGTTATTAAAGAGCACACATTAATTATTATGTACGTACTAAAGGTCACCTAATATGTATGTCAGAAAATAAGTTAAACGTTATTAAAGAGCACACATTAATTATTATGCATACCAAAGGTCAGCTAATATGTATGTCAGAAAATAAGTTAAACGTTATTAAAGAGCACACATTAATTATTATGCATACCAAAGGTCACCTAATATGTATATAGTCGAAAAATAAGTTAAACGTTATTAAAGAGCACATTAATTATTATGCATACCAAAGGTCAGCTAATATGTATGTCAGAAAATAAGTTAAACGTTATTAAAGAGCACACATTAATTATTATGCATACCAAAGGTCAGCCAATATGTATGTCAGAAAATAAGTTAAACGTTATTAAAGAGTACACATTAATTATTATGCATACCAAAGGTCAGCTAATATGTATGTCAGAAAATAAGTTAAACGTTATTAAAGAGCACACATTAATTATTATGCATACCAAAGGTCACGAATATGTATGTCAGAAAATAAGTTAAACGTTATTAAAGAGCACACATTAATTATTATGCATACCAAAGGTCACCTAATATGTATGTCAGAAAATAAGTTAAACGTTATTAAAG
>JBBBDQ010016006.1:0-2500 GCA_037127315.1 Ascarosepion bandense | reverse complement strand
TAAATAGATATGAACAGTTATCGATAGATAGATAGATAGATAGATAGATAGATAAATGAATGTGAACAGTTATAGATAGATAGATAGATAGATAGATAGATAGATAGATATGGACAGTTATAGATAGATAGATAGATAGATAGATGAATGAATGAGTGAATGAATGAATGTGGACAGTTATAGATAGATAGATAGATAGATAGATAAATAGATATGGACAGTTATAGATAGATAGATAGATAGATAGATAGATAGATAGATAGATAGATATGGACAGTTATAGATAGATAGATAGATAGATATGGACAGTTATAGATAGATAGATAGATAGATAGATAAATAGATAACAACAGTTATAGATAGATAGATAGATAAATAGATAGATAGATAAATAGATATGAACAGTTATAGATAGATAGATAGATAAATAGACATGAACAGTTATAGATAGATAGATAGATAGATATGAACAGTTATAGAGAGATAGATAGATAGATATGAAAGTTATAGATAGATAGATAGATAGATAGATGTAGACAGTTATAGATAGATAGATAGATAGATAGATATAGACAGTTATAGATAGATAGATAGATAGATAGATAGATAGATAGATAGATATGAACAGTTATAGATAGATAGATAGATAGATAGATAGATATGAATGATTATAGATAGATAGATAGATATGAACAGTTATAGATAGATAGATAGATAGATAGATATGAACAGTTATAGATAGATAGATAGATAGATAGATATGAACAGTTAGATAGATAGATAGATAGATATGGACAGTTATAGATAGATAGATAGATAGATACAGACAGGGTAGATAGATAGATAGATAGATATGAACAGTTATAGATAGATAGATAGATAGATATGAACAGTTATAGATAAATAGATAGATAGATAGATATGAACAGTTAGCTAGATAGATAGATAGATAGATAGATAGATATGAACGATTGTAGATAGATAGATAGATAGATAGATATGAACAGTATATAGATAGATAGATAGATAGATAGATAGATAGATAGATATGAACAGTTATAGATAGATAGATAGATATGAACAGTTATAGATAGATAGATAGATAGATATGAACAGTTATAGATAAATAGATAGATAGATAGATAGATAGATAGATATGAACAGTTATAGATAAATAGATAGATAGATAGATAGATAGATAGATATATGAACAGTTATAGATAGATAGATAGATAGATAGATGAACAGTTATAGATAGATAGATAGATAGATAGATATGAACGATTATAGATATAGATAGATAGATAGATAGATATATGAACAGTTATAGATAGATAGATATGAACAGTTATAGATAGATAGATAGATAGATAGATATGAACAGTTATAGATAGATAGATAGATAGATAGATATAGACAGTTAGATAGATAGATAGATAGATAGATATGAACAGTTATAGATAGATAGATAGATAAATAGATATGAACAGTTATAGATAGATAGATAGATAAATAGATATGAACAGTTATAGATAGATAGATAGATAGATAAATAGATATAGACAGTTATAGATAGATAGATAGATAGATAAATAGATATGAACAGTTATAGATAGATAGATAGATAAATAGATATGAACAGTTATAGATAGATAGATAGATAGATAGATAGATAGATAGATAGATAGATAGATAGATAGATAGATAGATATGAACAGTTATAGATAGATAGATAGATAGATAAATAGATATGGACAGTTATAGATAGATAGATAGATAGATAGATAGATAGATAGATAGATAGATAAATAGATATGGACAGTTATAGATAGATAGATAGATAGATAAATAGATATGGACAGTTATAGATAGATAGATAGATAGATAAATAGATGGATAGATAGATAGATAGATAGATAGATAGATAAATAGATATGGACAGTTATAGATAGATAGATAGATAGATAGATAGATAGATAGATAGATAGATAGATATGGACAGTTATAGATAGATAGATAGATAGATATGGACAGTTATAGATAGATAGATAGATAGATAGATAGATAGATAACAACAGTTATAGATAGATAGATAGATAGATAGATAGATAGATAGATATATATATAGATAGATAGATAGATAGATAGATAGATAGATAGATAGATAGATAGATATGAACAGTTATAGATAGATAGATAGATAGATATGAACAGTTATAGATAGATAGAGAGATAGATAGATACATAGACAGTTATAGATAGATAGATAGATAGATAGATAGATATAGACAGTTATAGAGAGATAGATAGATAGATAGATATAGACAGTTATAGATAGATAGATAGATAGATAGATAGATAGATAGATATGAACAGTTATAGATAGATAGATAGATAGATAGATATGAACAGTTATAGATAGATAGATAGATAGATAGATATGAACAGTTATAGATAGATAGATAGATATGAACAGTTATAGATAGATAGATAGACAGAT
>JBBBDQ010015994.1:0-12619 GCA_037127315.1 Ascarosepion bandense | reverse complement strand
AAAATCGTTCCATCACTTGACACGTGTGAACTTTATTTCACATATTAACTTTACTGACTCATAAACCCACCCATTTACACATGATTTCTCTCAACGCACACATTCATAATTGATTCTCTCATTTTATTTAAAAAAGAAAATCGTTCCATCACTTGACACGTGTGAACTTTATTTCACATATTAACTTTACCTGACTCATAAACCCACACATTTACACATGATTTCTCTCAACGCACACATTCATATGATTCTCTCATTTTATTTAAAAAAGAAAATCGTTCCATCATGACACGTGTGAACTTTATTTCACATATTAACTTTACTGACTCATAAACCCACACATTTACACATGATTTCTCTCAACACACATTCATAATTGATTCTCTCATTTTATTTAAAAAAAGAAAATCGTTCCATCACTTGACACGTGTGAACTTTATTTCACATATTAACTTTACTGACTCATAAACCCACACATTTACATGATTTCTCTCAACGCACACATTCATAATTGATTCTCTCATTTTATTTAAAAATCGTTCCATCACTTGACACGTGTGAACTTTATTTCACATATTAACTTTACTGACTCATAAACCCACACATTTACACATGATTTCTCTCAACGCACACATTCATAATTGATTCTCTCATTTTATTTAAAAAGAAAATCGTTCCATCACTTGACACGTGTGAACTTTTATTTCACATATTAAATTTACTGACTCATAAACCCACACATTTACACGTTTCTCTCAACGCACACATTCATAACTGATTCTCTCATTTTATTTAAAAAAAGAAAATCGTTCCATCACTTGACGTGTGAACTTTATTTCACATATTAACTTTACTGACTCATAAACCCACACAATTTACACATGATTTCTCTCAACGCACACATTCATAATTGATTCTCTCATTTTATTTAAAAAAGAAAATCGTTCCATCACTTGACACGTGTGAACTTTATTTCACATATTAACTGCAGCTCATAAACCCACACATTTACACATGATTTCTCTCAACGCACACATTCATAACTGATTCTCTCATTTTATTTAAAAAAAGAAAATCGTTCCATCACTTGACACGTGTGAACTTTATTTCACATATTAACTTTACTGACTCATAAACCCATTTTACATGATTTCTCTCAACGCACACATTCATAATTGATTCTCTCATTTTATTTAAAAAAATCGTTCCATCACTTGACACGTGTGAACTTTATTTCACATATTAACTTTACTGACTCATAAACTTACACATTTACACATGATTTCTCTCAACGCACACATTCATAACTGATTCTCTCATTTTATTTAAAAAAAGAAAATCGTTCCATCATGACACGTGTGAACTTTATTTCTTCACATATTAACTTTACTGACTCATAAACCCACACATTTACACATAGTTTCTCTCAACGCACACATTCATAATTGATTCTCTCATTTTATTTAAAAATCGTTCCATCACTTGGCTTACGTGTGAACTTTATTTCACATATTAACTTTACTGACTCATAAGCCCACACACATTTACACATGATTTCTCTCAACGCACACATTCATAGCAGTTCTCTCATTTTATTTAAAAAAAGAAAATCGTTCCATCACTTGACACGTGTGAACTTTATTTCACATATTAACTTTACTGACTCATAAACCCACACATTTACACATGATTTCTCTCAACGCACACATTCATAATTGATTCTCTCATTTTATTTAAAAAGAAAATCGTTCCATCCTTGACACGTGTGAACTTTATTTCACATATTAACTTTACTGACTCATAAACCCACACATTTACACATGATTTCTCTCAACGCACATTCATAACTGATTCTCTCATTTTATTTAAAAAGAAAATCGTTCCATCACTTGACACGTGTGAACTTTATTTCACATATTAACTTTACTGACTCATAAACCCACACATTTACACATGATTTCTCTCAACGCACACATTCATAATTGATTCTCTCATTTTTATTTAAAAAAGAAAATCGTTCCATCACTCGACACGTGTGAACTTTATTTCACATATTAACTTTACTGACTCATAAACCCACACATTTACATGATTTCTCTCAACGCACACATTCATAACTGATTCTCTCATTTTATTTAAAAAAGAAAATCGTTCCATCACTTGACACGTGTGAACTTTATTTCACATATTAACTTTACTGACTCATAAACCCACACATACATGATTTCTCTCAACGCACATTCATAATTGATTCTCTCTTTTATTTAAAAAAGAGAAAATCGTTCCATCACTTGACACGTGTGAACTTTATTTCACATATTAACTTTACTGACTCATAAACCCACACATTTACACATGATTTCTACTCAACGCACACATTCATAACTGATTCTCTCATTTTTATTTAAAAAAGAAAATCGTTCCATCACTTGACACGTGTGAACTTTATTTCACATATTAACTTTACTGACTCATAAACACACATTTACACATGATTTCTCTCAACGCACACATTCATAATTGATTCTCTCATTTTATTTAAAAAAGAAAATCGTTCCATCACTTGACACGTGTGAACTTTATTTCACATATTAACTTTACTGACTCATAAACCCACACATTTACATGATTTCTCTCAACGCACACATTCATAATTGATTCTCTCATTTTATTTAAAAAAAAAATCGTTCCATCACTTGACACGTGTAAACTTTATTTCACATATTAACTTTACTGACTCATAAACCCACACATTTATACATGATTTCTCTCAACGCACACATTCATAACTGATTCTCTCATTTTATTTAAAAAGAAAATCGTTCCATCATGACACGTGTGAACTTTATTTCACATATTAACTTTACTGACTCACCAAACCCACACATTCACATGATTTCTCTCAACGCACACATTCATAATTGATTCTCTCATTTTATTTAAAAAAAGAAAATCGTTCCATCACTTGACACGTGTGAACTTTATTTTTCACATATTAACTTTACTGACTCATAAACCCACACATTTACACACTTGATTTCTCTCAACGCACACATTCATAATTGATTCTCTCATTTTCTTTAAAAAAGAAAATCGTTCCATCACTTGACACGTGTGAACTTTATTTCACATATTAACTTTACTGACTCATAAACCCACACATTTACACATGATTTCTCTCAACGCACACATTCATAACTGATTCTCTCATTTTATTTAAAAAAGAAAATCGTTCCATCACTTGACACGTGTAAACTTTATTTCACATATTAACTTTACTGACTCATAAACCCACACATTTACATGATTTCTCTCAACGCACACATTCATAACTGATTCGCTCATTTTATTTAAAAAAGAAAATCGTTCCATCACTTACACGTGTGAACTTTATTTCACATATTAACTTTACTGACTCATAAACCCACACATTTACACATGATTTCTCTCAACGCACACATTCATAATTGATTCTCTCATTTTCTTTAAAAAAAGAAAATCGTTCCATCCTGACACGTGTGAACTTTATTTCATATTAACTTTACTGACTCATAAACCCACACATTTACACATGATTTCTCTCAACACACACATTCATAACTGATTCTCTCATTTTATTTAAAAATCGTTCCATCACTTGACACGTGTGAACTTTATTTCACATATTAACTTTACTGACTCATAAACCCACACATTTACACATGATTTCTCTCAACGCACACATTCATAACTGATTCTCTCATTTTATTTAAAAAAGAAAATCGTTCCATCACTTGACACGTGTGAACTTTATTTCACATATTAACTTTTACTGACTCGCAAACCACACATTTACATGATTTCTCTCAACGCACACATTCATAACTGATTCTCTCATTTTATTTAAAAAAGAAAATCGTTTCATCACTTGACACGTGTGAACTTTCGCTCACATATTAACTTTACCTGACTCTCACGACACATTCCCATGATTTCTCTCAACGCACACATTCATAACTGATTCTCTCATTTTATTTAAAGAAAAATCGTTCCATCACTTGACACGTGTGAACTTTATTTCACATATTAACTTTACTGACTCATAAACCCACACATTTACACATGATTTCTCTCAACGCACACATTCATAATTGATTCTCTCATTTTATTTAAAAAGAAAATCGTTCCATCACTTGACACGTGTAGACTTTATTTCACATATTAACTTTACTGACTCATAAACCCACACATTTACACATGATTTCTCTCAACGCACACATTCATAACTGATTCTCTCATTTTTATTTAAAAAAGAAAATCGTTCCATCACTTGACACGTGTGAACTTTATTTCACATATTAACTTTACTGACTCATAAACCCACACATTTACACATGATTTCTCTCAACACACATTCTGCTTGATTCTCTCATTTTTATTTAAAAAAAGAAAATCGTTCCATCATGACACGTGTGAACTTTATTTCCACATAATAACTTTAAACTCATAAACCCACACATTTACACATGATTTCTCTCAACGCACACATTCATAACTGATTCTCTCATTTTATTTAAAAAGAAAATCGTTCCATCACTTGACACGTGTGAACTTTATTTCACATATTAACTTTACTGACTCATAAACCCACACATTTACACATGATTTCTCTCGCACACACATTCATAATTGATTCTCTCATTTATTTAAAAAAAATCGTTCCATCACTTGACACGTGAACTTTATTTCACATATTAACTTTACTGACTCATAAACCCACACATTTACATGATTTCTCTCAACGCACACATTCATAATTGATTCTCTCATTTTATTTAAAAAAGAAAATCGTTCCATCACTTGACACGTGTGAACTGTTCACATATTAACTTTACTGGCCTGTAACCCACACATTTACACATGATTTCTCTCAACGCACACATTCATAATTGATTCTCTCATTTTATTTAAAAAAGAAAATCGTTCCATCACTTGACACGTGTGAACTTTATTTCACATATTAACTTTACTGACTCATAAACCCACACATTTACATGATTTCTCTCAACGCACACATTCATAATTGATTCTCTCATTTTATTTAAAAAAGAAAATCGTTCCATCATAGAAAGCACGTGAACTTTATTTCACATATTAACTTTACTGACTCATAAACCCACACATTTATGATTTCTCTCAACGCACACATTCATAATTGATTCTCTCATTTTATTTAAAAAAGAAAATCGTTCCATCACTTGACACGTGTGAACTTTATTTCACATATTAACTTTACTGACTCATAAACCCACACATTTACACATGATTTCTCTCAACGCACACATTCATAACTGATTCTCTCATTTTATTTAAAAAGAAAATCGTTCCATCACTTGACACGTGTGAACTTTATTTCACATATTAACTTTACTGACTCATAAACCCACACATTTACATGATTTCTCTCAACGCACACATTCATAACTGATTCTCTCATTTTTATTTAAAAAAGAAAATCGTTCCATCACTTGACACGTGTGAACTTTATTTCTGTCAACTTTATGACTCATAAGCCACACATTTACATGATTTCTCTCAACGCTCACATTCATAACTGATTCTCTCATTTTATTTAAAAAGAAAATCGTTCCATCACTTGACACGTGTGAACTTTATTTCACATATTAACTTTACTGACTCATAAACCCACACATTTACACATGATTTCTCTCAACGCACACATTCATAATTGATTCTTTCATTTTATTTAAAAAAGAAAATCGTTCCATCACTTGACACGTGTGAACTTTATTTCACATATTAACTTTACTGACTCACATAAACCCACACATTTACATGATTTCTCTCAACGCACACATTCATAATTGATTCTTTCATTTTTATTTAAAAGAAAATCGTTCCATCACTTGACACGTGTGAACTTTATTTCACATATTAACTTTACTGACTCATAAACCCACACATTTACACATGATTTCTCTCAACGCACACATTCATAATTGATTCTTTCATTTTATTTAAAAAAAGAAAAGAAAATCGTTCCATCACTTGACACGTGTGAACTTTATTTCACATATTAACTTTACTGACTCATAAACCCACACATTTACACGCAGTTTCTCTCAACGCACACATTCATAATTGATTCTTTCATTTTATTTAAAAAAAGAAAATCGTTCCATCACTTGGACACGTGTAAACTTTATTTCACATATTAACTTTACTGACTCATAAACCCACACATTTACATGATTTCTCTCAACGCTCACATTCATAACTGATTCTTTCATTTTTATTTAAAAAAGAAAATCGTTCCATCACTTGACACGTGTGAACTTTATTTCACATATTAACTTTACTGACTCATAAACCCACACATTTACATGATTTCTCTCAACGCACACATTCATAATTGATTCTTTCATTTTATTTAAAAAAAGAAAATCGTTCCATCACTTGACACGTGTAAACTTTATTTCACATAACTTTACTGACTCATAAACCCACACATTTACACATGATTTCTCTCAACGCACACATTCATAATTGATTCTTTCATTTTATTTAAAAAAGAAAATCGTTCCATCACTTGACACGTGTGAACTTTATTTCACATATTAACTTTACTGACTCATAAACCCACACATTTACACATGATTTCTCTCAACGCACACATTCATAATTGATTCTTTCATTTTATTTAAAAAAGAAAATCGTTCCATCACTTGACACGTGTAAACTTTATTTCACATATTAACTTTACTGACTCATAAACCCACACATTTACACATGATTTCTCTCAACGCTCACATTCATAACTGATTCTTTCATTTTATTTAAAAAGAAAATCGTTCCATCACTTGACACGTGTAAACTTTATTTATATTAACTTTACTGACTCATAAACCCACACATTTACACATGATTTCTCTCAACGCACACATTCATAATTGATTCTCTCATTTTCTTTAAAAAAGCATATCGTTCCATCATGACACGTGTAAACTTTATTTCACATATTAACTTTACTGACTCATAAACCCACACATTTACACATGATTTCTCTCAACGCACACATTCATAATTGATTCTTTGCTGTTTTTGTTAAAAAAAGAAAATCGTTCCATCACTTGACACGTGTAAACTTTATTTCACATATTAACTTTACTGACTCATAAACCCACATTTTACATGATTTCTCTCAACGCACACATTCATAATTGATTCTTTCATTTTATTTTAAAAGAAAATCGTTCCTCCGCTGACACGTATAAAACTTTATTTCACATATTAACTTTACAACTCATAAACCACATTTACATGATTTCTCTCAACGCACACATTCATAATTGATTCTTTCATTTTATTTAAAGAAAAATCGTTCCATCATGACACATGTAAACTTTATTTCACATATTAACTTTACTGACTCATAAACCCACACATTTACACATGATTTCTCTCAACGCACACATTCATAATTGATTCTTTCATTTTATTTAAAAAGAAAATCGTTCCATCACTTGACACGTGTAAACTTTATTTCACATATTAACTTTACTGACTCATAAACCCACACATTTACATGATTTCTCTCAACGCACACATTCATAATTGATTCTTTCAATTTTATTTAAAAAAGAAAATCGTTCCATCACGCCAAACACGTGTAAACTTTATTTCACATATTAACTTTACTGACTCATAAACCCACACATTTACACATGATTTCTCTCCAACGCACACATTCATAATTGATTCTTTCATTTTATTTAAAAAGAAAATCGTTCCATCACTTGATACGTGTAAACTTTATTTCACATATTAACTTTACTGACTCATAAACCCACACATTTACACATGATTTCTCTCAACGCACACATTCATAATTGATTCTTTCATTTTATTTAAAAAGAAATCGTTCCATCACTTGACACGTGTAAACTTTATTTCACATATTAACTTTACTGACTCATAAACCCACACATTTACACATGATTTCTCTCAACGCACATTCATAATTGATTCTTTCATTTTTATTTAAAAAAGAAAATCGTTCCATCACTTGACACGTGTAAACTTTATTTCACATATTAACTTTACTGACTCATAAACCCACACATTTACACATGATTTCTCTGTGCCTCACATTCATAATTCGTTCTATTTTTTCTTTAAAAAAAGCATATCGTTCCATCACTTGACACGTGTAAACTTTATTTCGCCTTAGCTTTACTGACTCATAAGCCCACACATTTACATGATTTCTCTCAACGCACACATTCATAATTGATTCTTTCATTTTATTTAAAAAAGAAAATCGTTCCATCACTTGACACGTGTGAACTTTATTTCACATATTAACTTTACTGACTCATAAACCCACACATTTACATGATTTCTCTCAACGCACACATTCATAATTGATTCTTTCATTTTATTTAAAAGAAAATCGTTCCATCACTTGACACGTGTGAACTTTATTTCACATATTAACTTTATGACCTCACCAACCACACATTTACACATGATTTCTCTCAACGCTCACATTCACTGTGATTCTTTCATTTTTATTTAAAAAAGAAAATCGTTCCATCACTTGACACGTGTGAACTTTATTTCACATATTAACTTTACTGACTCATAAACCCACACATTTACACATGATTTCTCTCAACACACACATTCATAATTGATTCTTTCATTTTATTTAAAAAGAAAATCAATTTCCATCACTTGACACGTGTAAACTTTATTTCACATATTAACTTTACTGACTCATAAACCCACACATTTACATGATTTCTCTCAACGCACACATTCATAATTGATTCTTTCATTTTATTTTAAAAAAGAAAATCGTTCCATCACTTGACACACGTGTGAACTTTATTTCATATTAACTTTACTGACTCATAAACCCACACATTTACACATGATTTCTCTCAACGCACACATTCTTTCAGTGATTCTTTCATTTTATTTAAAAAAAGAAAATCGTTCCATCACTTGACTTGCATGTGAACTTTATTTCACATATTAACTTTACTGACTCATAAACCCACACATTTACACATGATTTCTCTCAACGCACACATTCATAATTGATTCTTTCATTTTATTTAAAAAAATCGTTCCATCACTTGACACGTGTAAACTTTATTTCACATATTAACTTTACTGACTCATAAACCCACACATTTACACATGATTTCTCTCAACGCACACATTCATAATTGATTCTTTCATTTTATTTAAAAAAGAAAATCGTTCCATCACATGACACGTGTAAACTTTATTTCACATATTAACTTTACTGACTCATAAACCCACACATTTACACATGATTTCTCTCAACACATTCATAATTGATTCTTTCATTTTATTTAAAAAATCGTTCCATCACTTGACACGTGTAAACTTTATTTCACATATTAACTTTACTGACTCATAAACCCACACATTTTACATGATTTCTCTCAACGCACACATTCATAATTGATTCTTTCATTTTATTTAAAAGAAAATCGTTCCATCACTTGACACGTGTAAACTTTATTTTACATATTACTTTACTGACTCATAAAACCCACACATTTACACATGATTTCTCTCAACGCACACATTCATAATTGATTCTTTCATTTTATTTAAAAAAAGAAAATCCGTTTTCTCACTTGACACGTGTGAACTTTATTTTACATATTAACTTTGACTCATAAACCCACACATTTACACATGATTTCTCTCAACACACATTCATAATTGATTCTTTCATTTTTATTTAAAAAAAGAAAATCGTTCCATCACTTGACACAGTGAACTTTATTTCACATATTAACTTTACTGACTCATAAACCCACACATTTACACTTGATTTCTCTCAACGCTCACATTCATAACTGATTCTTTCATTTATTTAAAAAAGAAAATCGTTCCATCACTTGACATGCTGAACTTTATTTCACATACTTTGACTCATAAACCCACACATTTACACATGATTTCTCTCAACGCACACATTCATAATTGATTCTTTCATTTTATTTAAAAAAAGAAAAATCGTTCCATCACTTGACACGTGTAAACTTTATTTCACATATTAACTTTACTGACTCATAAACACACATTTACACATGATTTCTCTCAACGCATTCATAATTGATTCTTTCATTTTATTTAAAAAAAGAAAATCGTTCCATCACTTGACACGTGTGAACTTTATTTCACATATTAACTTTACTGACTCATAAACCCACACATTTACACATGATTTCTCTCAACGCACACATTCATAATTGATTCTTTCATTTTATTTAAAAAAAATCGTTCCATCACTTGACACGTGTGAACTTTATTTCATATTAACTTTACTGACTCATAAACCCACACATTTACACATGATTTCTCTCAACGCTCACATTCATAATTGATTCTTTCATTTTATTTAAAAAGAAAATCGTTCCATCACTTGACACGTGTGAACTTTATTTCACATATTAACTTTACTGACTCATAAACCCACATTTACACATGATTTCTCTCAACGCACACATTCATAATTGATTCTTTCATTTTATTTAAAAAAGAAAATCGTTCCATCACTTGACACGTGCTTTATTTCACATATTAACTTTACTGACTCATAAACCCACACATTTACACATGATTTCTCTCAACGCACACATTCATAATTGATTCTTTCATTTTATTTAAAAAAGAAAATCGTTCCATCACTTGACACGTGTAAACTTTATTTCACATATTAACTTTACTGACTCATAAAAACCCACATTTACACATGATTTCTCTCAACGCACACATTCATAATTGATTCTTTCATTTTATTCCAAAAAAAGAAAAATCGTTCCATCACTTGACACGTGTGAACTTTATTTCACATATTAACTGCCTGACTCATAAACCCCACACATTTACACATGATTTCTCTCAACGCACACATTCATAATTGATTCTTTCATTTTATTTAAAAAAAGAAAATCGTTCCATCATAAACACGTGTAAACTTTATTTCCCATATTAACTTTACTGACTCATAAACCCACACATTTACACATGATTTCTCTCAACGCTCACATTCATAACTGATTCTAACAATTTTATTTAAAAAAAGAGAAAATCGTTCCATCACTTGACACGTGTAAACTTTATTTCACATATTAACTTTACTGACTCATAAACCCACACATTTACATGATTTCTCTCAACGCACACACATTCTTAATTGATTCTCTCATTTTCTTTAAAAAAGCATATCGTTCCATCACTTGACACGTGTAAACTTTATTTCACATATTAACTTTACTGACTCATAAACCCACACATTTCTGCGTTTCTCTCAACGCACACATTCATAGTTGATTCTTTCATTTTATTTAAAAGAAAAATCGTTCCATCACTTGACACGTGTAAACTTTATTTCACATATTAACTTTACTGACTCATAAACCCACACATTTACACATGATTTCTCTCTAACGCACACATTCATAATTGATTCTTTCATTTTATTTAAAAAAAGAAAATCGTTCCATCACTTGACACGTGTAAACTTTATTTCACATATTAACTTTACTGACTCCTTAAACCCACACATTTACACATGATTTCTCTCAACGCACACATTCATAATTGATTCTTTCATTTTATTTAAAAAGAAAATCGTTCCATCACTTGACACGTGTAAACTTTATTTCACATATTAACTTTACTGACTCATAAACCCACACATTTACACATGATTTCTCTCAACGCACACATTCATAATTGATTATACCATTTTATTTAAAAAAGAAAATCGTTCCATCACTTGACACGTGTAAACTTTATTTCACATATTAACTTTACTGACTCATAAACCCACACATTTACACATGATTTCTCTCAACGCACACATTCATAATTGATTCTTTCTACATTTTGTTTAAAAAATCGTTCCATCACTTGACACGTGTAAACTTTATTTCACATATTAACTTTACCTGACCTCATAACCCACACATTTTCATGATTTCTCTCAACGCACACATTCATAATTGATTCTTTCATTTTATTTAAAAAAAAATCGTTCCATCACTTGACACGTGTAAACTTTATTTCACATATTAACTTTACTGACTCATAAACCCACACATTTACACATGATTTCTCTCAACGCACATTCATAATTGATTCTTTCATTTTTATTTAAAAAAGAAAATCGTTCATCACTTGACACGTGTAAACTTTATTTCACATATTAACTTTACTGACTCATAAACCCACACATTTACACATGATTTCTCTCAACGCACACATTCATAATTGATTCTTTCATTTTATTTAAAAAGAAAATCGTTCCATCACTTGACACGTGTAAACATATTTCACATATTAACTTTACTGACTCATAAACCCACACATTTACATGATTTCTCTCAACGCACACATTCATAATTGATTCTCTCATTTCTTTAAAAAAGCATATCGTTCCATCCTTGACACGTGTAAACTTTATTTCACATATTAACTTTACTGACTCATAAACCCACACATTTACACATGATTTCTCTCAACGCACACACATTCATAATTGATTCTTTCATTTTATTTAAAAAAG
>JBBBDQ010015992.1:0-68809 GCA_037127315.1 Ascarosepion bandense | reverse complement strand
TACTGTAATTTGATGAGACCTTCCATTAATCATAAAGGCTAGGCATCATAGAGGAAAGCTCATCAGAACAATTATTATGAAAGCAGAGGGAAGCTACATTACGGTTACATCTGTCTATTTCTACTGTAATTTGATGAGACCTTTCCATTAATCATAAAGGCTAAGCATCATAGAGGAAAGCTCATCAGAACAATTATTATGAAAGCAGAGGGAAGCTAAGACATGGTTACATCTGTCTATTTCTACTGTAATTTGATGAGACCTTTCCATTAATCATAAAGGCTAAGCATCATAGAGGAAAGCTCATCAGAACAATTATTATGAAAGCAGAGGGAAGCTACATTACGGTTACATCTGTCTATTTTTACTGTAATTTGATGTGAGACCTTTCCATTAATCATAAAGGCTAGGCATCATAGAGGCAAGCTCATCAGAACAATTATTATGAAAAGCAGAGTGAAGCTACATTACGGTTACATCTGTCTATTTCAACTGTAATTTGATGAGACCTTTCCATTAATCATAAGCAGATCATAGAGGAAAGCTCATCAGAACAATTATTATGAAAGCAGAGGGAAGCTACATTACGCGTACATCTGTCTATTTCTACTGTAATTTGATGAGACCTTTCCATTAATCATAAGGCTAGGCATCATAGAGGAAAGCTCATCAGAACAATTATTATGAAAGCAGAGGGAAGCTACATTACGGTTACATCTGTCTATTTTTACTGTAATTTGATGAGACCTTTCCATTAATCATAAAGGTTGGAAGATCATAGAGGAAAGCTCATCAGAACAATTATTATGAAAGCAGAGGGAAGCTACATTACGGTTACATCTGTCTATTTCTACTGTAATTTGATGAGACCTTTCCATTAATCATAAAGGCTAGGCATCATAGAGGAAAGCTCATCAGAACAATTATTATGAGCAGAGGGAAGCTACATTACGGGTACATCTGTCTATTTCTACTGTAATTTGATGAGACCTTTCCATTAATCATAAAGGCTAAGCATCATAGAGGAAAGCTCATCAGAACAATTATTATGAAAGCAGAGGGAAGCTACATTACGGTTACATCTGTCTATTTCTACTGTAATTTGATGAGACCTTTCCATTAATCATAAAGGCTAGGCATCATAGAGGAAAGCTCATCAGGACAATTATTATGAAAGCAGAGGGAAGCTACATTACGGTTACATCTGTCTATTTCAACTGTAATTTGATGAGACCTTTCCATTAATCATAAAGGCTAGGTATCATAGAGGAAAGCTCATCAGAACAATTATTATGAAAGCAGAGGGAAGCTACATTACGGGTACATCTGTCTATTTCTACTGTAATTTGATGAGACCTTTCCATTAATCATAAAGGCTAGGCATCATAGAGGAAAGCTCATCAGAACAATTATTATGAAAGCAGAGGGAAGCTACATTACGGTTACATCTGTCTATTTCTACTGTAATTTGATGAGACCTTTCCATTAATCATAAAGGCTAGGCATCATAGAGGAAAGCCTATCAGAACAATTATCATGAAAGCAGAGGGTCAGCATTACGCGTACATCTGTCTATTTCTTACTGTAATTTGATGAGACCTTCCATTAATCAAAGGCTAGGCATCATAGAGGAAAGCTCATCAGAACAATTATTATGAAAGCAGAGGGAAGCTACATTACGGTTACATCTGTCTATTTCTACTGTAATTTGATGAGACCTTTCCATTAATCATAAAGGCTAGGCATCATAGAGGAAAGCTCATCAGAACAATTATTATGAAAGCAGAGGAAGCTACATTACGGTTACATCTGTCTATTTCTACTGTAATTTGATGAGACCTTTCCATTAATCATAAAGGCTAGGGCATCATAGAGGAAAGCTCATCAGAACAATTATCATGAAAGCAGAGGAAGCTACATTACGCGTACATCTGTCTATTTCTACTGTAATTTGATGAGACCTTTCCATTAATCATAAAGGCTAGGCATCATAGAGGAAAGCTCATCAGAACAATTAGTTATGAAAGCAGAGGGAAGCTACATTACGGGTACATCTGTCTATTTCTACTGTAATTTGATGAGACCTTTCCATTAATCATAAAGGCTAAGCATCATAGAGGAAAGCTCATCAGAACAATTATTATGAAAGCAGAGGGAAGCTACATTACGGTTACATCTGTCTATTTCTACTGTAATTTGATGAGACCTTTCCATTAATCATAAAGGCTAGGCATCATAGAGGAAAGCTCATCAGGACAATTATTATGAAAGCAGAGGGAAGCCATATTTACGGTTAAGCATCTGTCTATTTCAACTGTGGTTTGATGAGACCTTTCCATTAATCATAAAGGCTAGGCATCATAGAGTAGAAAGCTCATTAGAACAATTATCATGAAAGCAGAGGGAAGCTACATTACGGGTACATCTGTCTATTTCTACTGTAATTTGATGAGACCTTTCCATTAATCATAAAGGCTAGGCATCATAGAGGAAAGCTCATCAGAACAATTATCATGAAAGCAGAGGGAAGCTACATTACGCGTACATCTGTCTATTTCTACTGTAATTTGATGAGACCTTTCCATTAATCATAAAGGCTAGGCATCATAGAGGAAAGCTCATTAGAACAATTATCATGAAAGCAGAGAGGGAAGTACATTACGGGTACATCTGTCTATTTCTACTGTAATTTGATGAGACCTTTCCATTAATCATAAAGGCTAGGCATCATAGAGGAAAGCTCATCAGAACAATTATCATGAAAGCAGAGGGAAGCTACATTACGCGTACATCTGTCTATTTCTACTGTAATTTGATGAGACCTTTCCATTAACTCTGCGCCAGGCATCATAGAGAAAGCTCATCAGAACAATTATTATGAAAGCAGAGGGAAGCTACATTACGGGTACATCTGTCTATTTCTACTGTAATTTGATGAGACCTTTCCATTAATCATAAAGGCTAGGCATCATAGAGGAAAGCTCATTAGAACAATTATCATGAAAGCAGAGGGAAGCTACATTACGGGTACATCTGTCTATTTCTACTGTAATTTGATGAGACTCTTCCATTAATCATAAAGGCTAGGCATCATAGAGGAAAGCTCATCAGAACAATTATTATGAAAGCAGAGGGAAGCTACATTACGCGTACATCTGTCTATTTCAACTGTGGTTTGGATGAGACCTTTCCATTAATCATAAAGGCTAGGCATCATAGAGGAAAGTTTCATTAGAACAATTATCATGAAAGCAGAGGGAAGCTACATTACGGGTACATCTGTCTATTTCTACTGTAATTTGATGAGACCTTTCCATTAATCATAAAGGCTAGGCATCATAGAGGAAAGCTCATCAGAACAATTATCATGAAAGCAGAGGGAAGCTACATTACGCGTACATCTGTCTATTTCTACTGTAATTTGATGAGACCTTTCCATTAATCATAAAGGCTAGGCATCATAGAGGAAAGCTCATTAGAACAATTATCATGAAAGCAGAGGAAGCTACATTACGGGTACATCTGTCTATTTCTACTCGTAATTTGATGAGACCTTTCCATTAATCATAAAGGCTAGGCATCATAGAGGAAAGCTCATCAGAACAATTATTATGAAAGCAGAGGGAAGCTACATTACGGGTACATCTGTCTATTTCTACTGTAATTTGATGAGACCTTTCCCATTAATCATAAAGGCTAGGCATCATAGAGGAAAGCTCATCAGAACAATTATTATGAAAGCAGAGGGAAGCTACATTACGGGTACATCTGTCTATTTACTGTAATTTGATGAGACCTTTCCATTAATCATAAAGGCTAGGCATCATAGAGGAAAGCTCATCAGAACAATTATTATGAAAGCAGAGGGAAGCTACATTACGGGTACATTCGTCTATTTCTCACTGTAATTTGATGAGACCTTTCCATTAATCATAAAGGCTAGGCATCATAGAGGAAAGCTCATTAGAACAATTATCATGAAAGCAGAGGGAAGCTACATTACGGGTACATCTGTCTATTTTTACTGCACTCTGATGAGACCTTTCCCATTAATCATAAAGGCTAGGCATCATAGAGGAAAGCTCATTAGAACAATTATCATGAAAGCAGAGGGAAGCTACATTACGGGTACATTCGTCTATTTACTGTAATTTGATGAGACCTTTCCATTAATCATAAAGGCTAGGCATCATAGAGGAAAGCTCATCAGAACAATTATCATGAAAGCAGAGGGAAGCTACATTACGGGTACATCTGTCTATTTCTACTGTAATTTGATGAGACCTTTCCATTAATCATAAAGGTTAGGCATCATAGAGGAAAGCTCATCAGAACAATTATCATGAAAGCAGAGGGAAGCTACATTACGCGTACATCTGTCTATTTCTTTACTGTAATTCTGATGAGACCTTTCCATTAATCATAAAAGGCTAGGTATCATAGAGGAAAGCTCATCAGAACAATTATTATGAAAGCAGAGGAAGCTACATTACGGGTACATCTGTCTATTTCTTTACTGTAATTTGATGAGACTCTTCATTAATCATAAAGGCTAGGCATCATAGAGGAAAGCTCATCAGAACAATTATCATGAAAGCAGAGGGAAGCTACATTACGGGTACATCTGTCTATTTCTACTGTAATTCTGATGAGACCTTTCCATTAATCATAAAGGCTAGGCATCATAGAGGAAAGCTCATCAGAACAATTATCATGAAAGCAGGAGGGAAGTTACATTACGGGTACATCTGTCTATTTCTACTGTAATTTGATGAGACCTTTCCATTAATCATAAAGGCTAGGCATCATAGAGGAAAGTCATTAGAACAATTATCATGAAAGCAGAGTGGGAAGCTACATTACGGGTACATCTGTCTATTTCTACTGTAATTTGATGAGACCTTTCCATTAATCATAAAGGCTAGGCATCATAGAGGAAAGCTCTCATCAGAACAATTATCATGAAAGCAGAGGGAAGCTACATTACGGGTACATCTGTCTATTTCTACTGTAATTTGATGAGACCTTCCATTAATCATAAAGGCTAGGCATCATAGAGGAAAGCTCATCAGAACAATTATCATGAAAGCAGAGGGAAGCTACATTACGGGTACATCTGTCTATTTCTACTGTGACTTGATGAGACCTTTCCATTAATCATAAAGGCTAGGCATCATAGAGGAAAGCTCATCAGAACAATTATCATGAAAGCAGAGGGAAGCTACATTACGGGTACATCTGTCTATTTCTACTGTAATTTGATGAGACCCTTCATTAATCATAAAGGCTAGGCATCATAGAGGAAAGCTCATTAGAACAATTATCATGAAAGCAGAGGGAAGCTACATTACGGGTACATCTGTCTATTTCTACTGTAATTTGATGAGACCTTTCCATTAATCATAAAGGCTAGGCATCATAGAGGAAAGCTCATCAGAACAATTATCATGAAAGCAGAGGGAAGCTACATTACGGGTACATCTGTCTATTTCTACTGTAATTTGATGAGACCTTTCCATTAATCATAAAGGCCAGGCATCATAGAGGAAAGCTCATCAGAACAATTATCATGAAAGCAGAGGGAAGCTACATTACGCGTACATCTGTCTATTTCTACTGTAATTTGATGAGACCTTTCCATTAATCATAAAGGCTAGGCATCATAGAGGAAAGCTCATCAGAATACCATTATGAAAGCAGAGGGAAGCTACATTACGGGTACATCTGTCTATTTCTACTGTAATTTGATGAGACCTTTCCATTAATCATAAAGGTTAGCATCATAGAGGAAAGCTCATCAGAACAATTATATGAAAGCAGAGGGAAGTTGGCACATTACGGGTACATCTGTCTATTTTACTGTAATTTGATGAGACCTTTCCATTAATCATAAAGGCTAGGCATCATAGAGGAAAGCTCATTAGAACAATTATCATGAAAGCAGAGGGAAGCTACATTACGGGTACATCTGTCTATTTCTACTGTAATTTGATGAGACCTTTCCATTAATCATAAAGGCTAGGCATCATAGAGGAAAGCTCATTAGAACAATTATCATGAAAGCAGAGGAAGCTTATTACGGGTACATCTGTCTATTTCTACTGTAATTTGATGAGACCTTTCCATTAATCATAAAGGCTAGGCATCATAGAGGAAAGCTCATCAGAACAATTATCATGAAAGCAGAGGGAAGCTACATTACGGGTACATCTGTCTATTTCTACTGTAATTTGATGAGACCTTTCCATTAATCATAAAGGCTAGGCATCATAGAGGAAAGCTCATCAGAACAATTATCATGAAAGCAGAGGGAAGCTACATTACGGGTACATCTGTCTATTTCTACTGTAATTTGATGAGACCTTTCCATTAATCATAAAGGCTAGGCATCATAGAGGAAAGCTCATCAGAACAAATTATCATGAAAGCAGAGGGAAGCTACATTACGGGTACATCTGTCTATTTCTTTTACTGTAATTTGATGAGACTTTTCCATTAATCATAAAGGCTAGGCATCATAGAGGAAAGCTCATCAGGAACAATTATCATGAAAGCAGAGGAAGCTACATTACGGGTACATTCGTCTATTTCTACTGTAATTTGATGAGACCTTTCCATTAATCATAAAGGCTAGGCATCATAGAGGAAAGCTCATCAGGACAATTATTATGAAAGCAGAGGGAAGCTACATTACGGCTACATCTGTCTATTTCTACTGTAATTTGATGAGACCTTTCCATTAATCATAAAGGCTAGGCATCATAGAGGAAAGCTCATCAGAACAATTATTATGAAAGCAGAGGGAAGCTACATTACGGGTACATCTGTCTATTTCTACTGTAATTTGATGAGACCTTTCCATTAATCATAAAGGTTAGGCATCATAGAGGAAAGCTCATCAGGACAATTATTATGAAAGCAGAGGGAAGCTACATTACGGTTACATCTGTCTATTTCTACTGTAATTTGATGAGACCTTTCCATTAATCATAAAGGCTAGGCATCATAGAGGAAAGCTCATCAGAACAATTATTATGAAAGCAGAGGGAAGCTACATTACGGGTACATCTGTCTATTTCTACTGTAATTTGATGAGACCTTTCCATTAATCATAAAGGCTAGGCATCATAGAGGAAAGCTCATCAGGACAATTATTATGAAAGCAGAGGGAAGCTACATTTACGGTTACATCTGTCTATTTCTACTGTAATTTGATGAGACCTTTCCATTAATCATAAAGGCTAGGCATCATAGAGGAAAGCTCATCAGAACAATTTATTATGAAAGCAGAGGAAGCTAAGCATTACGGGTACATCTGTCTATTTCTACTGTAATTTGATGAGACCTTTCCATTAATCATAAAGGCTAGGCATCATAGAGGAAAGCTCATCAGGACAATTATTATGAAAGCAGAGGGAAGCTACATTACGGTTACATCTGTCTATTTCTACTGTAATTTGATGAGACCTTTCCATTAATCATAAAGGCTAGGCATCATAGAGGAAAGCTCATCAGAACAATTATTATGAAAGCAGAGGGAAGCTACATTACGGGTACATCTGTCTATTTTCTCTACTGTAATTTGATGAGACCTTTCCATTAATCATAAAGGCTAGGCATCATAGAGGAAAGCTCATCAGGACAATTATTATGAAAAGCAGAGGGAAGCTACATTACGGTTACATCTGTCTATTTCTACTGTAATTTGATGAGACCTTTCCATTAATCATAAAGGCTAGGCATCATAGAGGAAAGCTCATCAGAACAATTATTATGAAAGCAGAGGGAAGCTACATTACGGGTACATCTGTCTACTTAATAATTTGATGAGACCTTTCCATTAATCATAAAGGCTAGGCATCATAGAGGAAAGCTCATCAGGACAATGTTATTATGAAAGCAGAGGGAAGCTACATTACGGTTACATCTGTCTATTTCATTGTAATTTGATGAGACCTTTCCATTAATCATAAAGGCTAGGCATCATAGAGGAAAGCTCATCAGAACAATTAGTTATGAAAGCAGAGGGAAGCTACATTACGGGTACATCTGTCTATTTCTACTGTAATTTGATGAGACCTTTCCATTAATCATAAAGGCTAGGCATCATAGAGGAAAGCTCATCAGGACAATTATTATGAAAGCAGAGGGAAGCTACATTACGGGTACATCTGTCTATTTCTACTGTAATTTGATGAGACCTTTCCATTAATCATAAAGGCTAGGCATCAGGCAGTAGGAAAGCTCATCAGAACAATTATTATGAAAGCAGAGGGAAGCTACATTACGTACATCTGTCTATTTCTACTGTAATTTGATGAGACCTTTCCATTAATCATAAAGGCTAGGCATCATAGAGGAAAGCTCATCAGAACAATTATACCAGTGAAAGCAGAGGAAGCTACATTACGGGTACATCTGTCTATTTCTACTGTAATTTGATGAGACCTTTCCATTAATCATAAAGGCTAGGCATCATAGAGGAAAGCTCATCAGAACAATTATTATGAAAGCAGAGGGAAGCTACATTACGGGTACATCTGTCTATTTCTACTGTAATTTGATGAGACCTTTCCATTAATCATAAAGGCTAGGCATCATAGAGGAAAGCTCATCAGAACAATTATTATTATGAAAGCAGAGGGAAGCTACATTATGGGTACATCTGTCTATTTCTACTGTAATTTGATGAGACCTTCATTAATCATAAAGGCTAGGCATCATAGAGGAAAGCTCATCAGGACAATTACAGGAAAGCAGAGGAAGCACATTACGGTTACATCTGTCTATTTCTACTGTAATTTGATGAGACCTTTCCATTAATCATAAAGGCTAGGCATCACAGAGGAAAGCTCATCAGAACAATTATTATGAAAGCAGAGGGAAGCTACATTACGGGTACATCTGTCTATTTCTACTGTAATTTGATGACCTTTCCATTAATCATAAAGGCTAGGCATCATAGAGGAAAGCTCATCAGAACAATTATTGGCAGAAAGCAGAGGGAAGCCATTACGGGTACATCTGTCTATTTCTACTGTAATTTGATGAGACCTTTCCCATTAATCATAAAAGGCTAGGCATCATAGAGGAAAGTCTATCAGGACAATTATTATGAAAGCAGAGAAGCAGCATTACGGGTACATCTGTCTATTTCTACTGTAATTCTGATGAGACCTTTCCATTAATCATAAAGGCTAGGCATCATAGAGGAAAGCTCATCAGAACAATTATGAAAGCAGAGTGGGAAGCTACATTACGGGTACATCTGTCTATTTCTACTGTAATTTGATGAGACTTTCCATTAATCATAAAGGCTAGGCATCATAGAGGAAAGCTCATCAGACAATTATTATGAAAGCAGAGGGAAGCTACATTACGGTTACATCTGTCTATTTCTACTGTAATTGGATGAGACCTTTCCATTAATCATAAAGGCTAGGCATCATAGAGGAAAGCTCATCAGAACAATTATTATGAAAGCAGAGGGAAGCTACATTACGGGTACATCTGTCTATTTCTTACTGTAATTTGATGAGACCTTCCATTAATCATAAAGGCTAGGCATCATAGAGGAAAGCTCATCAGACAATTATTATGAAAGCAGAGGGAAGCCACATTACGGTAACATCTGTCTATTTCTACTGTAATTTGATGAGACCTTTCCATTAATCATAAAGGCTAGGCATCAGAGGAAAGCTCATCAGAACAATTATTATGAAAGCAGAGGAAGCTACATTACGGGCACATCTGTCTATTTCTACTGTAATTTGATGAGACCTTTCCATTAATCATGTTGCCAGGCATCATAGAGGAAAGCTATCAGAACAATTATTATGAAAGCAGAGGGAAGTTTACATTACGGGCATCTGTCTATTTCTACTGTAATTTGATGAGACCTTCTCCATTAATCATAAAGGCTAGGCATCATAGAGGAAAGCTCATCAGAACAATTATTATGAAAGCAGAGGGAAGCTACATTACGGGTACATCTGTCTATTTCTACTGTAATTTGATGAGACCTTTCCATTAATCATAAAGGCTAGGTATCATAGAGGAAAGTCATCAGAACAATTATTATGAAAGCAGAGGGAAGCTACATTACGGGTACATCTGTCTATTTCTACTGTAATTTGATGAGACCTTTCCATTAATCATAAAGGCTAGGCATCATAGAGGAAAAAAGCTCATCAGGACAATTATTATGAAAGCAGAGGGAAGCTACATTGGCTGTTTAAGTATCTGTCTATTTCTACTGTAATTTGATGAGACCTTTCCATTAATCATAAAGGCTAGGCATCATAGAGGAAAGCTCATCAGAACAATTATTATGAAAGCAGAGGGAAGCTACATTACGGGTACATCTGTCTATTTCAACTGTAATTTGATGAGACCTTTCCATTAATCATAAAGGCTAGGCATTCATAGAGGAAAGTCTCATCAGAACAATTATTATGAAAGCAGAGGGAAGCTACATTACGGTTACATCTGTCTATTTCTTACTGTAATTTGATGAGACCTTTCCATTAATCATAAAGGCTAGGCATCATAGAGGAAAGCTCATCAGAACAATTATTATGAAAGCAGAGAAGCTACATTGATGGGTACATCTGTCTATTTCCTTTACCTTTGTGTAATTCTGATGAGACCTTTCCATTAATCATAAAGGCTAGGCATCATAGAGGAAAGCTCATCAGGACAATTATTATGAAAGCAGAGGGAAGCTACATTACGGGTACATCTGTCTATTTCTACTGTAATTTGATGAGACCTTTCCATTAATCATAAAGGCTAGGCATCATAGAGGAAAGTCATCAGAACAATTATTATGAAAGCAGAGGAAGCTACATTACGGGTACATCTGTCTATTTCAACTGTAATTTGATGAGACCTTTCCATTAATCATAAAGGCTAGGCATCATAGAGGAAAGCTCATCAGAACAATTATTATGAAAGCAGAGGGAAGCTACATTACGGTTACATCTGTCTATTTCTACTGTAATTTGATGAGACCTTTCCATTAATCATAAAGGCTAGGCATCATAGAGGAAAGCTCATCAGAACAATTATTATGAAAGCAGAGGGAAGCTACATTACGGGTACATCTGTCTATTTCTACTGTAATTTGATGAGACCTTTCCATTAATCATAAAGGCTAGCATCATAGAGGAAAGCTCATCAGGACAATTATTATGAAAGCAGAGGGAAGCTACATTACGGGTACATCTGTCTATTTTCTACTGTAATTTGATGAGACCTTTCCATTAATCATAAAGGCTAGGCATCATAGAGGAAAGTCACTGTGGAACAATTATTATGAAAGCAGAGGGAAGCTACATTACGTGGGTACATCTGTCTATTTCTACTGTAATTTGATGAGACCTTTCCATTAATCATAAAGGCTAGGCATCATAGAGGAAAGCTCATCAGAACAATTATTATGAAAGCAGAGGGAAGCCAGCATGGGTACATCTTTGTCTATTTACTGTAATTTGATGAGACCTTTCCATTAATCAAGGCTAGGCATCATAGAGGAAAGCTCATCAGAACAATTATTATGAAAGCAGAGGGAAGCTACATTACGGGTACATCTGTCTATTTCTACTGTAGTTTGATGAGACCTTTCCATTAATCATAAAGGCTAGGCATCATAGAGGAAAGCTCATCAGAACAATTATTATGAAAGCAGAGGGAAGCTACATTACGGGTACATCTGTCTATTTCTACTGTAATTTGATGAGACCTTTCCATTAATCATAAAGGCTAGGCATCATAGAGGAAAGCTCATCAGAACAATTATTATGAAAGCAGAGGGAAGCTACACATGGGTACATCTGTCTATTTCAACTGTAATTTGATGAGACCTTTCCATTAATCATAAAGGCTAGGCATCATAGAGGAAAGCTCATCAGAACAATTATCATGAAAGGAGGGAGCTACATTACGGTTACATCTGTCTATTTCAACTGTAATTCTGATGAGACCTTTCCATTAATCATAAAGGCTAGCATCATAGAGGAAAGCTCATCAGAACAATTATCATGAAAGCAGAGGGAAAGCTTGCATTACGCGTACATCTGTCTATTTCAACTGTAATTTGATGAGACCTTTCCATTAATCATAAAGGCTAGGCATCATAGAGGAAAGCTCATCAGAACAATTATCATGAAAGCAGAGGAAGCTACATTAATGGAAAGTTACATCTGTTCATTTCAACTGTAATTTGATGAGACCTTTCCATTAATCATAAAGGCTAGGCATCATAGAGGAAAGCTCATCAGACAACACTATTATGAAAGCAGAGGGAAGCTACATTACGGGTACATCTGTCTATTTCAACTGTAATTTGATGAGACCTTTCCATTAATCATAAAGGCTAGGCATCATAGAGGAAAGCTCATCAGAACAATTATCATGAAAGCAGAGGGAAGCTACATTACGGGTACATCTGTCTATTTCTACTGTAATTTGATGAGACTCCTTTCCATTAATCATAAAGGCTAGGCATCATAGAGGAAAGCTCATCAGAACAATTATCATGAAAGCAGAGGGAAGCTACATTACGCGTACATCTGTCTATTTCAACTGTAATTTGATGGAGACCTTTCCATTAATCATAAAGGCTAGGCATCATAGAGGAAAGCTCATCAGGACAATTATTATGAAAGCAGAGGGAAGCTACATTACGGGTACATCTGTCTATTTCAACTGTAATTTGATGAGACCTTTTCCATTAATCATAAAGGCTAGGCATCATAGAGGAAAGCTCATCAGGACAATTATTATGAAAGCAGAGGGAAGCTACACATGGGTACATCTGTCTATTTCAACTGTAATTTGATGAGACCTTTCCATTAATCATAAAGGCTAGGCATCATAGAGGAAAGCTCATCAGGACAATTATTATGAAAGCAGAGGGAAGCTACATTACGGTACATCTGTCTATTTCTACTGTAATTTGGATGAGACCTTTCCATTAATCATAAAAGGCTAGGCATCATAGAGGAAAGCTCATCAGAACAATTATCATGAAAGCAGAGGAAGCTACATTACGCGTACATCTGTCTATTTCAACTGTAATTTGATGAGACCTTCCACAATCATAAAGGCTAGGCATCATAGAGGAAAGCTCATCAGAACAATTATCATGAAAGCAGAGGGAAGCTACATTACGGTTACATTCGTCTATTTCAACTGTAATTTGATGAGACCTTTCCATTAATCTCATAAAGGCTAGGCATCATAGAGGAAAGCTCATCAGGACAATTATTATGAAAGCAGAGGAAGCTACATTACGGGTACATCTGTCTATTTCAACTGTAATTTGATGAGACCTTCCATTAATCATAAAAGTGCCAGGCATCATAGAGGAAAGCTCATCAGAACAATTATCATGAAAGCAGAGGGAAGCCACATTACGGTTACATCTGTCTATTTACTGTAATTTGATGAGACCTTTCATAATAAGTAGTATCATAGAGGAAAGCTCATCAGGACAATTATTATGAAAGCAGAGGGTGCCACATTACGGGTACATCTGTCTATTTCTACTGTACTCTGATGAGACCTTTCCATTAATCATAAAGGCTAGGCATCATAGAGGAAAGCTCATCAGAACAATTATTATGAAAGCAGAGGGAAGCTACATTACGGTTACATCTGTCTATTTCAATCTCGTAATTTGATGAGACCTTTCCATTAATCATAAAGGCTAGGCATCATAGAGGAAAGCTCATCAGAACAATTATTATGAAAGCAGAGGGAAGCTACATTACGGTTACATCTGTCTATTTCTACTGTAATTTGATGAGACCTTTCCATTAATCATAAAGGCTAGGCATAGAGGAAAGCTCATCAGAACAATTATCATGAAAGCAGAGGGAAGCTACATTACGCGTACATCTGTCTATTTCTACTGTAATTTGATGAGACCTTTCCATTAATCATGCTTTGGCTAGGCATCATAGAGGAAAGCTCATCAGAACAATTATTATGAAAGCAGAGGGAAGCTACATTACGGGTACATCTGTCTATTTCTACTGTAATTTGATGAGACCTTTCCATTAATCATAAAGGCTAGGCATCATAGAGGAAAGCTCATCAGAACAATTATTATGAAAGCAGAGGGAAGCTACATTACGGGTACATCTGTCTATTTCTACTGTAATTTGATGAGACCTTTCCATTAATCATAAAGGCTAGGCATCATAGAGGAAAGCTCATCAGGACAATTATTATGAAAGCAGAGGGAAGCTACATTACGGTTACATCTGTCTATTTCAACTGTAATTTGATGAGACCTTTCCATTAATCATAAAAGGCTAGGGCATCATAGAGGAAAGCTCATCAGAACAATTATTATGAAAGCAGAGGGAAGCTAAGACATGCGTACATCTGTCTATTTCAACTGTAATTTGATGAGACCTTTCCATTAATCATAAAGGCTAAGCATCATAGAGGAAAGCCTACAGAAACAAATTATCATGAAAGCAGAGGGGCTACATTACGGTTACATCTGTCTATTTCAACTGTAATTTGATGAGACCTTTCCATTAATCATAAAGGCTAGGCATCATAGAGGAAAGCTCATCAGACAATTATTATGAAAGCAGAGGGAAGCTACATTACGGGTACATTTCATTTATTTCAACTGTAATTTGATTAGACCTTTCCATTAATCATAAAGGCTAGGCATTTCCAGAGTGAAAGTCATCAGAACAATTATTATGAAAGCAGAGGGAAGCTACATTACGTACATCTGTCTATTTCAACTGTAATTTGATGAGACCTTTCCATTAACTGCTAAAGGCTAGGCATCATAGAGGGAAAGCTCATCAGAACAATTATTATGGAAAGCAGAGGAAGCACATTACGCGTAAGACTTGTCTATTTCTACTGTAATTTGATGAGACCTTTCCATTAATCATAAAGGCTAGGCATCATAGAGGAAAGCTCATCAGGACAATTATTATGAAAGCAGAGGGAAGCTATGATGATGGGTACATCTGTCTATTTCAACTGTAATTTGATGAGACCTTCCATTAATCATAAAGGCTAGGCATCATAGAGGAAAGCTCATCAGGACAATTATTATGAAAGCAGAGGGAAGCTACATTACGGGTACATCTGTCTATTTCTCTCTTTACTGTAATTTGATGAGACCTTTCCATTAATCATAAAGGCTAGGCATCATAGAGGAAAGCTCATCAGAACAATTATTATGAAAGCAGAGGGAAGCTACATACGGTTACATCTGTCTATTTCTCAACTGTAATTTGATGAGACCTTTCCATTAATCATAAAGGGTTGGGGCATCATAGAGGAAAGCTCATCAGAACAATTATTATGAAAGCAGAGGGAAGCTACATTACGGGTACATCTGTCTATTTCAACTGTAATTTGATGAGACCTTTCCATTAATCATAAAGGCTAGCATCATAGAGAAAGCTCATCAGAACAATTATTATGAAAGCAGAGGGAAGCACATGGTTACATCTGTCTATTTCAACTGTAATTTGATGAGACTTTCCATTAATCATAAAGGCTAGGCATCATAGAGGAAAGTTCATCAGAACAATTATTATGAAAGCAGAGGGAAGCTACATTACGGGTACATCTGTCTATTTCTACTGTAATTTGATGAGACCTTTCCATTAATCATAAAGGCTAGGCACTACAGATAAGTTTCACCATGGTGCCAGAGGAAGCCACATTACGGGTACATCTGTCTATTTCCTACTGTAATTTGATGACCTTCCAGTTAATCATAAAGGCTAGGCATCATAGAGGAAAGCTCATCAGGACAATTATTATGAAAGCAGAGGGAAGTTACATTACGGTTACATCTGTCTATTTCAACTGTAATTTGATGAGACCTTTCCATTAATCATAAAGGCTAGGCATCATAGAGGAAAGCTCATCAGAACAATTATCATGAAAGCAGAGGGAAGCTACATTACGGGTACATCTGTCTATTTCTACTGCAATTTGATGAGACCTTTCCATTAATCATGTTGCCAGGCATCATAGAGGAAAGCTATCAGAACAATTATCATGAAAGCAGGGAAGCTACATTACGGGTACATCTGTCTATTTCTACTGTAATTTGATGAGACTCTTCCATTAATCATAAAGGCTAGGCATCATAGAGGAAAGCTCATTAGAACAATTATTATGAAAGCAGAGGTGCTTACACATGGGTACATCTGTTCATTTCAATCAGTAATTTAAGGAGACCTTTCCATTAATCCATAAAGGCTAGGCATCATAGAGGAAAAGCTCATCAGAACAATTATCATGAAAGCAGAGGGAAGCTAGCATTACGGGTACATCTGTCTATTTCTACTGTAATTTGATGAGACCTTTCCATTAATCATAAAGGCTAGCATCATAGAGGAAAGCTCATCAGAACAATTATCATGAAAGCAGAGGGAAGCAACATTACGCGTACATCTGTCTATTTCTACTGTAATTTGATGAGACCTTTCCATTAATCATAAAGGCTAGGCATCATAGAGGAAAGCTCATCAGAACAATTATCATGAAAGCAGAGGGAAGCTACATTACGGGTACATCTGTCTATTTCTACTGTAATTTTGATGAGACCTTTCCATTAATCATAAAGGCTAGGCATCATAGAGGAAAGCTCATTAGAACAATTATCATGAAAGCAGAGGGAAGCTACATTTAAGTTACATTCGTCTATTTCAACTGTAATTTGATGAGACCTTTCCATTAATCATAAAGGCTAGGCATCATAGAGGAAAGCTCATTAGAACAATTATCATGAAAGCAGAGGAAGCAGACATGGTTACATCTGTCTATTTCAACTGTAATTTGATGAGACCTTTCCATTAATCATAAAGGCTAGGCATCATAGAGGAAAGCTCATTAGAACAATTATCATGAAAGCAGAGGGAAGCTACATTACGGGTACATCTGTCTATTTCTACTGTAATTTGATGAGACCTTTCCATTAATCATAAAGGTTAAGCATCATAGAGGAAAGCTCATCAGAACAATTATCATGAAAGCAGAGGGAAGCTACATTACGCGTACATCTGTCTATTTCAACTGTAATTTGATGAGACCTTTCCATTAATCATAAAGGCTAGGCATCATAGAGGAAAGCTCATCAGAACAATTATTATGAAAGCAGAGGGAAGCTACATTACGGTTACATCTGTCTATTAAATTGCAATTTGATGAGACCTTTCCACAATCATAAAGGCTAGGCATCATAGAGGAAAGCTCATTAGAACAATTATTATGAAAGCAGAGGGAAGCTACATTACGGTTACATCTGTCTATTTCAACTGTATTCTGATGAGACCTTTCCATTTAATCATAAAGGCTAGGCATCATAGAGGAAAGCTCATCAGAACAATTATCATGAAAGCAGAGGGAAGCTACATTACGGTTACATCTGTCTATTTCAACTGTAATTTGATGAGACCTTTCCATTAATCATAAAGGCTAGGCATCATAGAGGAAAGCTCATCAGAACAATTATCATGAAAGCAGATAGCTACATTGATACAATATCTGTCTATTTCAACTGTAATTTGATGAGACCTTTCCATTAATCATAAAGGCTAGGCATCATAGAGGAAAGCTCATCAGAACAATTATTATGAAAGCAGAGTGGAAGCACATTACGGTTACATCTGTCTATTTCAACTGTAATTTGATGAGACCTTTCCATTAATCATAAAGGCTAGGCATCATAGAGGAAAGCCATTAGAACAATTATTATGAAAGCAGAGGGAAGCTACATTACGGTTACATCTGTCTATTTCAACTGTATCTGATGAGACCTTTCCATTAATCATAAAGGCTAGGCATCATAGAGGAAAGTCATTAGAACAATTATTATGAAAGCAGAGGGAAGCTACATTACGGTTACATCTGTCTATTTCAACTGTAATTTGATGAGACCTTTCCATTAATCATAAAGGCTAGGCATCATAGAGGAAAGCTCATCAGAACAATTATCATGAAAGCAGAGGGAAGCTACATTACGGTTACATCTGTCTATTTCAACTGTAATTTGATGAGACCTTTCCATTAATCATAAAGGCTAGGCATCATAGAGGAAAGCTCATCAGAACAATTATTATGAAAGCAGAGGGGAAGCTACATTATTATTACATCTGTCTATTTCAACTGTAATTTGATGAGACCTTTCCATTAATCATAAAGGTTAGGCATCATAGAGGAAAGTCTATCAGAACAATTATCATGAAAGCAGAGGGAAGCTACATTACGGGTACATCTGTCTATTTCAACTGTAATTTGATGAATCTTTCCATTAATCATAAAGGCTAGCATCATAGAGGAAAGCTCATCAGAACAATTATCATGAAAGCAGAGGGAAGCTACATTACGGGTATATCTATTTCTCAACTGTAATTTGATGAGACCTTTCCATTAATCATAAAGGCTAGGCATCATAGAGGAAAGCTCATCAGAACAATTATCATGAAAGCAGAGGGAAGCTACATTACGGGTACATCTGTCTATTTCAACTGTAATTTGATGAGACCTTTCCATTAATCATAAAGGCTAAGATCATAGAGGAAAGCTCATCAGGACAATTATCATGAAAGCAGAGGGAAGCTATATTACGGTTACATCTGTCTATTTCAACTGTAATTCTGATGAGACCTTTCCCATTAATCATAAAGGCTAGGGCATCATAGAGGAAAGCTCATCAGAACAATTATCATGAAAGCAGAGGGAAGCTACATTACGGGTACATCTGTCTATTTCAACTGTAATTTGATGAGACCTTTCCATTAATCATAAAGGCTAGGCATCATAGAGGAAAGCTCATTAGAACAATTATTATGAAAGCAGAGGGAAGCTACATTACGGGTACATCTGTCTATTTCAACTGTAATTTGATGAGACCTTTCCATTAATCATAAAGGCTAGGCATCATAGAGGAAAGCTCATCAGAACAATTATCATGAAAGCAGAGGGAAGCTACATTACGGTTACATCTGTCTATTTCAACTGTAATTTGATGAGACCTTCCATTAATCATAAAGGTTAGAGATCATAGAGGAAAGCTCATCAGAACAATTATCATGAAAGCAGAGGGAAGCTACATTACGGGTACATTCTGTTTGTTTCACTGTAATTTGATGAGACCTTTCCATTAATCATAAAGGCTAGGCATCATAGAGGAAAGCCATCAGAACAATTATCATGCAGGGAAGCTACATTACGGGTACATCTGTCTATTTCAACTGTAATTTGATGAGACCTTTCCATTAATCATAAAGGCTAGGCATCATAGAGGAAAGCTCATTAGAACAATTATCAAGTGAAAGCAGAGGAAGCTACATTACGCGTACATCTGTCTATTTTTACTGTAATTTGATGAGACCTTTCCATTAATCATAAAGGCGAAGATCATGGAGGAAAGCTCATTAGAACAATTATCATGAAAGCAGAGGGAAGCTACATTACGCGTACATCTGTCTATTTCTACTGTAATTTGATGAGACCTTTCCATTAATCATAAAGGCTAGGCATCATAGAGGAAAGCTCATCAGGACAATTATTATGAAAGCAGAGGGGAAGCTACATTACGGGTACATCTGTCTATTTCAACTGTAATTTGATGAGACCTTTCCATTAATCATAAAGGCTAGGCATCATAGAGGAAAGCTCATTAGGAACAATTATCATGAAAGCAGAGGAAGCCACATTACGCGTACATCTGTCTATTTCATTTGTAATTTGATGAGACCTTTCCATTAATCATAAAGGCTAGGCATCATAGAGTGAAAGCTCATCAGAACAATTATCAAGGAAAGCAGATGTGGAAGTTACATTACGGTTACATCTGTCTGTTTCAACTGTAATTTGATGAGACCTTTCCATTAATCATAAAGGCTAGGCATCATAGAGGAAAGCTCATCAGGACAATTATTATGAAAGCAGAGGAAGCTTACTACGGTTACATCTGTCTATTTCAACTGCAATTTGATGAGACCTTTCCATTAATCATAAAGGCTAGGCATCATAGAGGAAAGCTCATCAGGACAATTATTATGAAAGCAGAGGGAAGCTACATTGATGAAAGCATCTGTCTATTTCAACTGTAATTTGATGAGACCTTTCCATTAATCATAAAGGCTAGGCATCATAGAGGAAAGCTCATCAGGACAATTATTATGAAAGCAGAGGGAAGCTACATTACGTACATCTGTCTATTTCCTTTTACTGTAATTTGATGAGACCTTTCCATTAATCATAAAGGCTAGGCATCATAGAGGAAAGCTCATTAGAACAATTATTATGAAAGCAGAGGGAAGCATTATTTAAGTTACATCTGTCTATTTCAACTGTAATTTGATGAGACCTTTCCATTAATCATAAAGGCTAGGCATCATAGAGGAAAGCTCATCAGGACAATTATTATGAAAGCAGAGGGAAGCTACATTACGGGTACATCTGTCTATTTCTACTCGTAATTTGATGAGACCTTTCCATTAATCATAAAGGCCAGGCATCATAGAGGAAAGCTCATCAGAACAATTATTATGAAAGCAGAGGGAAGCTACATTACGGTTACATCTGTCTATTTCTACTGTAATTTGATGAGACCTTTCCATTAATCATAAAGGTTGCATCATAGAGGAAAGCTCATCAGAATAATTATTATGAAAGCAGAGGGAAGCTACATTACGCGTACATCTGTCTATTTCAACTGTAATTTGATGAGACCTTTCCATTAATCATAAAGGCTAGGCATCATAGAGGAAAGCTCATCAGAACAATTATTATGAAAGCAGAGGGAAGCTACATTACGCGTACATCTGTCTATTTCAACTGTAATTTGATGAGACCTTTCCATTAATCATAAATAGCATCATAGAGGAAAGCTCATCAGAACAATTATTATGAAAGTAGAGGGAAGCTACATTACGGGTACATCTGTCTATTTCAACTGTAATTTGATGAGACCTTTCCATTAATCATAAAGGCTAGGCATCATAGAGGAAAGCTCATCAGGACAATTATTATGAAAGCAGAGGAAGCTACATTACGCGTACATCCGTCTATTAACCGTAATTTGATGAGACCTTTCCATTAATCATAAAGGCTAAGCATCATAGAGGAAAGCTCATCAGAACAATTATTATGAAAGCAGAGGAAGCTACATTACGGTTACATCTGTTCATTTCAACTGTAATTTGATGAGACCTTTCCATTAATCATAAAGGCTAGGCATCATAGAGGAAAGCTCATCAGAACAATTATTATGAAAGCAGAGGGAAGTTACATTACGGTTACATCTGTCTATTTCAACTGTAATTTGATGAGACCTTTCCATTAATCATAAAGGCTAGGCATCGAGGAAAGCTCATCAGGACAATTATTATGAAAGCAGAGGGAAGCTACATTACGCGTACATCTGTCTATTTCACCGTAATCTGATGAGACCTCTCCATTAATCATAAAGGCTAGGCATCATAGAGGAAAGCTCATCAGGACAATTATTATGAAAGCAGAGGGAAGCTAGCATTACGGTTACATCTGTCTATTTCAACTTGTAATTTGATGAGACCTTTCCATTAATCATAAAGGCTAAGCATCATAGAGGAAAGCTCATCAGAACAATTATTATGAAAGCAGAGGGAAGCTACATTACGCGTACATCTGTCTATTTCAACTGTAATTTGATGAGACCTTTCCATTAATCATAAAGGCTATGCATCATAGAGGAAAGCTCAACAGAACAATTATTAAGGAAAGCAGAGGGAAGCTACATTACGCGTACATCTGTCTATTTCAACTGTAATTTGACGTGGAGACCTTTCCATTAATCATAAAGGCTAGGCATCATAGAGGAAAGCTCATCAGAACAATTATTATGAAAGCAGAGGAAGCTACATTACGCGTATATCTGTCTATTTCAACTGTAATTTGATGAGACCTTCCATTAATCATAAAGGTTAAGCATCATAGAGGAAAGCTCATCAGAACAATTATTATGAAAGCAGAGGGAAGCTACATTACGGTTACATCTGTCTATTTCAACTGTAATTTGATGAGACTTTCCATTAATCATAAAGGCTAGGTATCATAGAGGAAAGCTCATCAGAACAATTATCATGAAAGCAGAGGGAAGCTACATTACGCGTACATCTGTCTATTTCAACTGTAATTTGATGAGACCTTTCCATTAATCATAAAGGCTAGGCATCATAGAGGAAAGCTCATCAAAGAACAATTATTATGAAAGCAGAGGGAAGCTACATTACGGTTACATTCGTCTATTTCAACTGTAATTTGATGAGACCTTCATTAATCATAAAGGCTAGGCATCATAGAGGAAAGCTCATCAGAACAATTGTTATGAAAGCAGAGGGAAGCTTACATTACGCGTACATCTGTCTATTTCAACTGTAATTTGATGAGACCTTTCCATTAATCATAAAGGCGAAGTATCATAGAGGAAAGCTCATCAGACAATTATTATGAAAGCAGAGGGAAGCTACATTACGCGTACATCTGTCTATTTCTACTGTAATTTGATGAGACCTTTCCATTAATCATAAAGGCTAGGCATCATAGAGGAAAGTTCATTAGAACAATTATTATGAAAGCAGAGGAAGCTACATTACGGTTACATTCGTCTATTTCAACTGCAATTTGATGAGACCTTTCCATTAATCATAAAGGCTAGGCATCATAGAGGAAAGCTCATCAGAACAATTATTATGAAGCAGAGGGAAGCTACATTACGGTTACATTCGTCTATTTCAACTGTAATTTGATGAGACCTTTCCATTAATCATAAAGGCTAGGCATCATAGAGGAAAGCTCATCAGAACAATTATTATGAAAGCAGAGGAAGCTACATTACGCGTACATCTGTCTATTTCAACCTGTAATTTGATGAGACCTTTCCATTAATCATAAAGGCTAGGCATCATAGAGGAAAGCTCATCAGGACAATTATTATGAAAGCAGAGGGAAGTTACATTACGCGTACATCTGTCTATTTCTACTGTAATTTGATGAGACCTTTCCATTAATCATAAAGGCTAGGCATCATAGAGGAAAGCTCATTAGAACAATTATTATGAAAGCAGAGGGAAGCTACATTACGGTTACATCTGTCTATTTCAACTGTAATTTGATGAGACCTTCCATTAATCATAAAGGCTAGGCATCATAGAGGAAAGCTCATCAGAACAATTATTATGAAAGCAGAGGGAAGCTACATTACGCGTACATCTGTCTATTTCAACTGTAATTTGATGAGACCTTTCCATTAATCATAAAGGCTAGGCATCATAGAGGAAAGTTCATCAGGACAATTATTATGAAAGCAGAGGGAAGTTACATTACGGTTACATCTGTCTATTTCAATCCGTAATTTGATGAGACCTTTCCATTAATCATAAAGGCTAGCATCATAGAGGAAAGCTCATCAGGACAATTATTATGAAAGCAGAGGGAAGCTACATTACGGTTACATCTGTCTATTTCAACTGTAATTTGATGAGACCTTTCCATTAATCATAAAGGCTAGGCATCATAGAGGAAAGCTCATTAGAACAATTATCATGAAAGCAGAGGGAAGCTACATTACGGTTACATCTGTCTATTTCACTGTAATTTGATGAGACCTTTCCATTAATCATAAGAAAATTATAGAGGAAAGCTCATCAGGACAATTATCATGAAAGCAGAGGGAAGCTACATTACGGTTACATCTGTCTATTTCAACTGTAATTTGATGAGACCTTTCCCATTAATCATAAAGGCTAGGCATCATAGAGGAAAGCTCATTAGAACAATTATTATGAAAGCAGAGGGAAGCTACATTACGCGTACATTCGTCTATTTCATTGTAATTTGATGAGACCTTTCCATTAATCATAAAGGCTAGGCATCATAGAGGAAAGCTCATCAGGACAATTATTATGAAAGCAGAGGGAAGCTACATTACGGTTACATCTGTCTATTTCAACTGTAATTTGATGAGATCCTTTCCATTAATCATAAAGGCTAGGCATCATAGAGGAAAGCTCATTAGAACAATTATTATGAAAGCAGAGGAAGCTACATTACGGGTACATCTGTCTATTTCAACTGTAATTTGATGAGACCTTTCCATTAATCATAAAGGCCAGGCATCATAGAGGAAAGCTCATTAGAACAATTATTATGAAAGCAGAGGGAAGCTACATTACGGTTACATCTGTCTATTTCAACTGTAATTTGATGAGACCTTTCCACTTAATCATAAAGGCTTTAGGCATCATAGAGGAAAGCTCATTAGAACAATTATTATGAAAGCAGAGGGAAGCTACATTACGGTTACATCTGTCTATTTCAACTGTAATTTGATGAGACCTTTCCATTAATCATAAAGGCTAGGCATCATAGAGGAAAGCTCATTAGAACAATTATCATGAAAGCAGAGGGAAGCTACATTACGGTTACATCTGTCTATTTCTACTGTAATTTGATGAGACCTTTCCATTAATCATAAAGGCTAGGCATCATAGAGGAAAGCTCATTAGAACACTATTATGAAAGCAGAGGGAAGCTACATTACGCGTACATCTGTCTATTTCTACTGTAATTTGATGAGACCTTTCCATTAATCATAAAGGCTAGGCATCATAGAGGAAAGCTCATTAGAACAATTATCATGAAAGCAGAGGGAAGCTACATTACGGTTACATCTGTCTATTTCTACTGTAATTTGATGAGACCTTTCCATTAATCATAAAGGCTAGGCATCATAGAGGAAAGCTCATTAGAACAATTATCATGAAAGCAGAGGGAAGCTACATTACAGTTACATCTGTCTATTTCAACTGTAATTTGATGAGACCTTTCCATTAATCAGTGCCAGGCATCATAGAGGAAAGCTCATTAGAACAATTATTATGAAAGCAGAGGGAAGCTACATTACGCGTACATCTGTCTATTTCTTACTGTAATTTGATGAGACCTTTCCATTAATCATAAAGGCTAGGCATCATAGAGGAAAGCTCATCAGGACAATTATTATGAAAGCAGAGGGAAGCTACATTACGGTTACATCTGTCTATTTCAACTGTGTAATTTGATGAGACCTTTCCATTAATCATAAAGGCTAGGCATCATAGAGGAAAGCTCATTAGAACAATTATTATGAAAGCAGAGGGAAGCTACATTACGGGCAAATCTGTCTATTTCAACTGTAATTTGATGAGACCTTTCCATTAATCATGTGCCAGGCATCATAGAGGAAAGCTCATTAGAACAATTATTATGAAAGCAGAGGGAAGCTACATTACGGTTACATCTGTCTATTTCTAACTGTAATTTGATGAGACCTTTCCATTAATCATAAAGGCTAGGCATCATAGAGGAAAGCTCATTAGAACAATTATTATGAAAGCAGAGGGAAGCTACATTACGGTTACATCTGTCTATTTCAACTGTAATTTGATGAGACCTTTCCATTAATCATAAAGGCGCTAGGCATCATAGAGGAAAGCTCATTAGAACAATTATCATGAAAGCAGAGGGAAGCTACATTACACATCTGTCTATTTCTACTGTAATTTGATGAGACCTTTCCATTAATCATAAAGGCTAGCATCATAGAGGAAAGCCCATCAGGACAATTATCATGAAAGCAGAGAAGCTACATTACGGTTACATCTGTCTATTTCAACTGTAATTTGATGAGACCTTTCCATTAATCATAAAGGCTAGGCATCATAGAGGAAAAGCTCATTAGAACAATTATTATGAAAGCAGAGGGAAGCTACATTACGCGCGTACATCTGTCTATTTCTACTGTAATTTGATGAGACCTTTCCATTAATCATAAAGGCTAGGCATCATAGAGGAAAGCTCATCAGGACAATTATTATGAAAGCAGAGGGGAAGCTAAGCATTACGGTTACATCTGTCTATTTCAACTGTAATTTGATGAGACCTTTTCCATTAATCATAAAAGGCTAGGCATCATAGAGGAAAGCTCATCAGAACAATTATTATGAAAGCAGAGGGAAGCTACATTACGGTTACATCCACTATTTCAACTGTAATTTGATGAGACCTTTCCATTAATCATAAAGGCTAGGCATCATAGAGGAAAGCTCATCAGAACAATTATCATGAAAGCAGAGGAAGCTGCACATGGGTACATCTGTCTATTTCTACTGTAATTTGATGAGACCTTTCCATTAATCATAAAGGCTAGGAATCATAGGAGGAAAGCTCATCAGAACAATTATTATGAAAGCAGAGGGAAGCTACATTACGGGTACATCTGTCTATTTCTTCTAACTGTAATTTGATGAGACCTTTCCATTAATCATAAAGGCTAGGCATCATAGAGGAAAGCTCATCAGAACAATTATTATGAAAGCAGAGGGAAGCTACATTACGGGTACATCTGTCTATTCTCTAACTGTAACTGGATGAGACCTTCCATTAATCATAAAGGCTAGGCATCATAGAGGAAAGCTCATCAGAACAATTATTATGAAAGCAGAGGGAAGCTACATTACGCGTACATCTGTCTATTTCAACTGTAATTTGATGAGACCTTTCCATTAATCATAAAGGCTAGGCATCATAGAGGAAAGCTCATCAGAACAATTATTATGAAAGCAGAGGGAAGCTACATTACGGTTACATCTGTCTATTTCAACTGTAATTTGATGAGACCTTTCCATTAATCATAAAGGCTAGGGCATCATATAGTGCTCATCAGAACAATTATTATGAAAGCAGAGGGAAGCTAAGCATTACGGTTACATCTGTCTATTTCTACTGTAATTTGATGAGACCTTTCCATTAATCATAAAGGCTAGGGCATCATAGAGGAAAGCTCATCAGAACAATTATTATGAAAGCAGAGGGAAGCTACATTACGGTTACATCTGTCTATTTCTACTGTAATTTGATGAGACCTTTCCATTAATCATAAAGGCTAGGCATCATAGAGGAAAGCTCATCAGAACAATTATTATTATGAAAGCAGAGGGAAGCTACATTACGGGTACATCTGTCTATTTCTACTGTAATTTGGATGAGACCTTTCCATTAATCATAAAGGCTAGGCATCATAGAGGAAAGCTCATCAGAACAATTATTATGAAAGCAGAGGGAAGCTACATTACGGGTACATCTGTCTATTTCAACTGTAATTTGGATGAGACCTTTCCATTAATCATAAAGGCTAGGCATCATAGAGGAAAGTCATCAGAACAATTATTATGAAAGCAGAGGAAGCTACATTACGCGTACATCTGTCTATTTCAACTGTAATTTGATGAGACCTTTCCATTAATCATAAAGGCTATGGGGCATCATAGAGGAAAGCTCATCAGAACAATTATTATGAAAGCAGAGGGAAGCTACATTACGGGTACATCTGTCTATTTCAACTGTAATTTGATGAGACCTTTCCATTAATCATAAAGGCTAGGCATCATAGAGGAAAGCTCATCAGAACAATTATTATGAAAGCTGAGGGGAAGCTACATTACGCGTACATCTGTCTATTTCAACTGTAATTTGATGAGACCTTTCCATTAATCATAAAGGTTAGCATCATAGAGGAAAGCTCATCAGAACAATTATTATGAAAGCAGAGGGAAGTTACATTACGGGTACATCTGTCTATTTCTACTGTAATTTGATGAGATTTTCCATTAATCATAAAGGCTAGGCATCATAGAGGAAAGCTCATCAGAACAATTATTATGAAAGCAGAGGGAAGCTACATTACGCGTACATCTGTCTATTTCAACTGTAATTTGATGAGACCTTCCATTAATCATAAAGGCTAGGCATCATAGAGGAAAGTCTATCAGAACAATTATTATGAAAGCAGAGGAAGCTACATTACGGGTACATCTGTCTATTTCTACTGTAATTTGATGAGACCTTTTCCATTAATCATAAAGGCTAGTAATCATAGAGGAAAGCTCATCAGACAATTATTTATGAAAGCAGAGGGAAGCTACATTACGGGTACATCTGTCTATTTCATCCGTAATTTGATGAGACCTTTCCATTAATCATAAAGGCTAGGCATCATAGAGGAAAGCTCATCAGAACAATTATTATGAAAGCAGAGGGAAGCTACATTACGGGTACATCTGTCTATTTCTACTGTAATTTGATGAGACCTTTCCATTAATCATAAAGGCTAGGCACTAGAGGAAAGCTCATCAGAACAATTATTATGAAAGCAGAGGGAAGCTACATTACGCGTACATCTGTCTATTTCAACTGTAATTTGATGAGACCTTTCCATTAATCATAAAGGCTAGGCATCATAGAGGAAAGCTCATCAGAACAATTATTATGAAAGCAGAGGGAAGCTACATTACGGGTACATCTGTCTATTTACTGTAATTTGATGAGACCTTTCCATTAATCATAAAGGCTAGGAATCATAGAGGAAAGCTCATCAGGACAATTATTATGAAAGCAGAGGGAAGCTACATTACGGTTACATCTGTCTATTTCAACTGTAATTTGATGAGACCTTTCCATTAATCATAAAGGCTAGGCATCATAGAGGAAAGCTCATCAGAACAATTATTATGAAAGCAGAGGGAAGCTACATTACGCGTACATCTGTCTATTTCAACTGTAATTTGATGAGACCTTTCCATTAATCATAAAGGCTAGTATCATAGAGGAAAGCTCATCAGAACAATTATCATGAAAGCAGAGGAAGCTACATTACGCGTACATCTGTCTATTTCAACTGTAATTCTGATGAGACCTTTCCATTAATCATAAAGGCTAGGCATCATAGAGGAAAGCTCATCAGAACAATTATTATGAAAGCAGAGGGAAGCTACATGGTTACATCTGTCTATTTCAACTGTAATTTGATGAGACCTTTCCATTAATCATAAAGGCTAGGCATCATAGAGGAAAGCTCATCAGAACAATTATTATGAAAGCAGGAGGGAAGCTACATTACGGTTACACTTGTCTATTTCAACTGTAATTTGATGAGACCTTTCCATTAATCATAAAGGTTAGGCATCATAGAGGAAAGCTCATATCAGAACAATTATTATGAAAGCAGAGGGGAAGCTACATTACGCGTACATCTGTCTATTTCAACTGTAATTTGATGAGACCTTTCCATTAATCATAAAGGCTAGGCATCATAGAGGAAAGCTCATCAGAACAATTATTATGGAAAAGCAGAGGGAAGCTACATTACGGGTACATCTGTCTATTTCAACTGTAATTTGATGAGACCTTTCCATTAATCATAAGGCTAGGCATCATAGAGGAAAGCTCATCAGGACAATTATTATGAAAGCAGAGGGAAGCTACATTACGGTTACATCTGTCTATTTCCTCAACTGTAATTTGATGAGACCTTCCATTAATCATAAAGGCTAGGCATCATAGAGGAAAGCTCATCAGAACAATTATTATGAAAGCAGAGGGAAGCTACATTACGCGTACATCTGTCTATTTCAACTGTAATTTGATGAGACCTTTCCATTAATCATAAAGGCTAGGCATCATAGAGGAAAGCTCATCAGAACAATTATCATGAAAGCAGAGGGAAGCTACATTACGCGTACATCTGTCTATTTCAACTGTAATTTGATGAGACCTTTCCATTAATCATAAAGGCTAGCATCATAGAGGAAAGCTCATCAGAACAATTATTATGAAAGCAGAGGGAAGCTACATTACGGTTACATCTGTCTATTTCAACTGTAATTTGATGAGACCTTTCCATTAATCATAAAGGCCAGGCATCATAGAGGAAAGCTCATCAGAACAATTATTATGAAAGCAGAGGGAAGCTACATTACGGTTACATCTGTCTATTTCAACTGTAATTTGATGAGACCTTTTCCATTAATCATAAAGGCTAGGCATCATAGAGGAAAGCTCATCAGAACAATTATTAAGTGAAAGCAGAGGGAAGCTACATTACGCGTACATCTGTCTATTTCAACTGTAATTTGATGAGACCTTTCCATTAATCATAAAGGCTAGGTGATCATAGGAGGAAAGCTCATCAGAACAATTATTATGAAAGCAGAGGGAAGCTACATTACGGGTACATCTGTCTATTTCAACTGTAATTGGATGAGACCTTTTCCATTAATCATAAAGGCTAGTATCATAGAGGAAAGCTATCAGAATAATTATTATGAAAGAGAGGGAAGCTACATTACGCACACATCTGTCTATTTCAACTGTAATTTGATGAGACCTTTCCATTAATCATAAAGGCTAGGCATCATAGAGGAAAGCTCATCAGAACAATTATTATGAAAGCAGAGGGAAGCTACATTACGGTTACATCTGTCTATTTCAACTGTAATTTGATGAGACCTTCCATTAATCATAAAGGCTAGAGATCATAGAGGAAAGCTCATCAGAACAATTATTATGAAAGCAGAGGGAAGCTACATTACGGTTACATCTTTGTCTATTTCAACTGTAATTTGATGAGACCTTTCCATTAATCATACAGGGCATCATAGAGGAAAGCTCATCAGAACAATTATTATGAAAGCAGAGGGAAGCTACATTACGGTTACATCTGTCTATTTCAACTGTAATTTGATGAGACCTTTCCATTAATCATAAAGGCTAGGCATCATAGAGGAAAGCTCATCAGAACAATTATTATGAAAGCAGAGGGAAGCTACATTACGGGTACATCTGTCTATTTCAACTGTAATTTGATGAGACCTTTCCATTAATCATAAAGGTTAGAGATCATAGAGGAAAGCTCATCAGAACAATTATTATGAAAGCAGAGGGAAGCTACATTACGGGTAGCATCTGTCTTTTATTTCAACTGTAATTTGATGAGACCTTTCCATTAATCATAAAGGTTGTGCATCATAGAGGAAAGCTCATCAGGACAATTATTATGAAAGCAGAGGGAAGCTACATTACGGGTACAAGCATCTGTCTATTTCAACTGTAATTTGATGAGACCTTTCCATTAATCATAAAGGCTAGGCATCATAGAGGAAAGCTCATCAGAACAATTATTATGAAAGCAGAGGGAAGCTGGCACATGGTTACATCTGTCTATTTCAACTGTAATTTGATGAGACCTTCCATTAATCATAAAGGCTAGGTATCATAGAGGAAAGCTCATCAGAACAATTATTATGAAAGCAGAGGGAAGCTACATTACGGTTACATCTGTCTATTTCAACTGTAATTTGATGAGACCTTTCCATTAATCATAAAGGCTAGGCATCATAGAGGAAAGCTCATCAGAACAATTATTATGAAAGAGGGAAGCTACATTACGCGTACATCTGTCTATTTCAACTGTAATTTGATGAGACCTTTCCATTAATCATAAAGTGTGCATCATAGAGGAAAGCTCATTAGAACAATTATTATGAAAGCAGAGGGAAGCTACATTACGGTTACATCTGTCTATTTCAACTGTAATTTGATGAGACCCTTCCATTAATCATAAAGGCTAGGCATCATAGAGGAAAGCTCATCAGGACACTATTATGAAAGCAGAGGGAAGCTACATTACGGTTACATCTGTCTATTTCAACTGTAATTTGATGAGACCTTTCCATTAATCATAAAGGGCTAGGTATCAGAGGAAAGCTCATCAGGACAATTATTATGAAAGCAGAGGGAAGCTACATTACGGTTACATCTGTCTATTTCAACTGTAATTTGATGAGACCTTTCCATTAATCATAAAGGCTAGGCATCATAGAGGAAAGCTCATCAGAACAATTATTATGAAAGCAGAGGGAAGCTACATTACGGTTATACCTGTCTATTTCAACTGTAATTTGATGAGACCTTTCCATTAATCATAAAGGCTAGCATCATAGAGGAAAGCTCATTAGAACAATTATTATGAAAGCAGAGGGAAGCCACATTACGGTTACATCTGTCTTATTTCTACTGTAATTTGATGAGACCTTTCCATTAATCATAAAGGCTAAGTATCATAGAGGAAAGCTCATCAGAAATTAATGATGGTGAAAGCAGAGGGAAGCTACATTACGGTTACATCTGTCTATTTCAACTGTAATTTGATGACCTTTTCCATTAATCATAAAGGCTAGGCATCATAGAGGAAAGCTCATCAGGACAATTATTATGAAAGCAGAGGGCAGCATTACGGTTACATCTGTCTATTTCAACTGTAATTTGATGAGACCTTTCCATTAATCATAAAGGCTAGTGATCATAGAGGAAAGCTCATCAGACAATTATTATGAAAGCAGAGGGAAGCTACATTACGGTTAATAGCATCTGTCTATTTCAACTGTAATTTGATGAGACCTTTCCATTAATCATAAAGGCTAGGCATCATAGAGGAAAGCTCATCAGAACAATTATTATGAAAGCAGAGGGAAGCTACATTACGGGTACATCTGTCTATTTCAACTGTAATTTGATGAGACCTTTCCATTAATCATAAAGGCTAGGCATCATAGAGGAAAGCTCATCAGGACAATTATTATGAAAGCAGAGGAAGCTACATTACGCGTACATCTTATTTCAACTGTAATTTGATGAGACCTTTCCATTAATCATAAAGGCTAGGCATCATAGAGGAAAGCTCATCAGAACAATTATCATGAAAGCAGAGGAAGCTACATTACGGGTACATCTGTCTATTTCAACTGTAATTTGATGAGACCTTTCCATTAATCATAAAGGCTAAGCATCATAGAGGAAAGCTCATCAGGACAATTATTATGAAAGCAGAGGGAAGCTACATTACGGTTACATCTGTCTATTTCCAATCGTAATTTGATGAGACCTTTCCATTAATCATAAAGGCTAGGCATCATAGAGGAAAGCTCATCAGAACAATTATTATGAAAGCAGAGGGAAGCTACATTACGGTTACATCTGTCTATTTCAACTGTAATTTGATGTGAGACCTTTCCATTAATCATAAAGGCTAGGCATCATAGAGGAAAGCTCATTAGAACAATTATTATGAAAGCAGAGGGAAGCTACATTACGCGTACATCTGTCTATTTCTACTGTAATTTGATGAGACCTTTCCATTAATCATAAAGGCTAGGCATCATAGAGGAAAGCTATCAGAACAATTATTATGAAAGCAGAGGGAAGCTACATTACGGTTACATCTGTCTATTTCAACTGTAATTTGATGAGACCTTTCCATTAATCATAAAGGCTAGGCATCATAGAGGAAAAGCTCATTAGAACAATTATTATGAAAGCAGAGGGAAGCTACATTACGCGTACATCTGTCTATTTTTACTGTAATTTGATGAGACCTTTCCATTAATCATAAAGGCTAGGCATCATAGAGGAAAGCTCATCAGGACAATTATTATGAAAGCAGAGGAAGCTACATTACGGGTACATCTGTCTATTTCAACTGTAATTTGATGAGACCTTTCCATTAATCATAAAGGCTAGGGCATTTGGCATCATAGAGGAAAGCTCATCAGGACAATTATTATGGAGTTGCAGGGAAGCTACATTACGCGTACATCTGTCTATTTCAACTGTAATTTGATGAGACCTTTCCATTAATCATAAAGGCTAGGAGATCATAGAGGAAATGAACAGAACAATTATTATGAAAGCAGAGGGAAGCTACATTACGGTTACATCTGTCTATTTCAACTGTAATTTGATGAGAATCTTTCCATTAATCATAAAGGCTAGGCATCATAGAGGAAAGCTCATTAGAACAATTATTATGAAAGCAGAGGAAGCTACATTACGCGTACATCTGTCTATTTCAACTGTAATTTGATGAGACCTTTCCATTAATCATAAAGGTTGTGGTGCATCATAGAGGAAAGCTCATTAGAACAATTATTATGAAAGCAGAGGGAAGCTACATTACGCGTACATCTGTCTATTTCAACTGTAATTTGATGAGACCTTTCCATTAATCATAAAGGCTAGGCATCATAGAGGAAAGCTCATCAGAACAATTATTATGAAAGCAGAGGGAAGCTACATTACGGTTAATCTGTCTATTTCAACTGTAATTTGATGAGACCTTTCCATTAATTAAAGGCTAGGCATCATAGAGGAAAGTCACCAGACAATTATTATGAAAGCAGAGGGAAGCTACATTACGGGTACATCTGTCTATTTCAACTGTAATTTGATGAGACCTTTCCATTAATCATAAAGGCTAGGCATCATAGAGGAAAGTCATCAGAACAATTATTATGAAAGCAGAGGGAAGCTACATTACGGTTACATCTGTCTATTTTTACTGTAATTTGATGAGACCTTTCCATTAATCATAAAGGCTAGGCATCATAGAGGAAAGCTCATCAGAACAATTATTATGAAAGCAGAGGAAGCTACATTACGCGTACATCTGTCTATTTCAACTGTAATTTGATGAGACCTTTCCATTAATCATAAAGGCTAGGCATCATAGAGAGTTTCATCCAGAACAATTATTATGAAAGCAGAGGGAAGCTGTTACATTACGGGTACATCTGTCTATTTCAACTGTAATTTGATGAGACTTTCCATTAATCATAAAGGCTAGGCATCATAGAGGAAAGCTCATCAGGACAATTATTATGAAAGCAGAGGGAAGCTACATTACGTGGTTACATCTGTCTATTTCAACTGTAATTTGATGAGACCTTTCCATTAATCATAAAGGCTAGGCATCATAGAGGAAAAGCTCATCAGAACAATTATTATGAAAGCAGAGGGAAGCTACATTACGCGTACATCTGTCTATTTCAACTGTAATTTGAGTGAGACCTTTCCATTAATCATAAAGGCTAGGCATCATAGAGGAAAGCTCATCAGGACAATTATTATGAAAGCAGAGGGAAGCTACATTACGGTTACATCTGTCTATTTTAACTGTAATTTGATGTGAGACCTTTCCATTAATCATAAAGGCTAGGCATCATAGAGGAAAGCTCATCAGGACAATTATTATGAAAGCAGAGGGAAGCTACATTACGGTTACATCTGTCTATTTCAACTGTAATTTGATGAGACCTTTCCATTAATCATAAAGGCTAGGCATCATAGAGGAAAGCTCATCAGAACAATTATTATGAAAGCAGAGGGAAGCTACATTACGGTTACATCTGTCTATTTCAACTGTAATTTGATGAGACCTTTCCATTAATCATAAAGGCTAGGCATCATAGAGGAAAGCTCATCAGAACAATTATGAAAGCAGAGGGAAGCTACATTACGGTTACATCTGTCTATTTCAACTGTAATTTGATGAGACCTTTCCATTAATCATAAAGGCTAGCATCATAGAGGAAAGCTCATCAGAACAATTATTATGAAAGCAGAGGAAGCTACATTACGGTTACATCTGTCTATTTCAACTGTAATTTGATGAGACCTTTCCATTAATCATATAAAGGGGTTGTGTATCATAGAGGAAAGCTCATCAGAACAATTATTATGAAAGCAGAGGAAGCTACATTACGGGTACATCTGTCTATTTCAACTGTAATTTGATGAGACTTTTCCATTAATCATAAAGGTTAGCATCATAGAGAAAGCTCATCAGAACAATTATTATGAAAGCAGAGGGAAGCTACATTACGGCTACATCTGTCTATTTCTACTGTAATTTGATGAGACCTTTCCATTAATCATAAAGGCTAGGCATCATAGAGGAAAGCTCATCAGAACAATTATTATGAAAGCAGAGGGAAGCTACATTACGGTTACATCTGTCTATTTCAACTGTAATTTGATGAGACCTTTCCATTAATCATAAAGGCTAGGCATCATAGAGGAAAGCTCATCAGAACAATTATTATGAAAGCAGAGGGAAGCTACATTACGGTTACATCTGTCTATTTCAACTGTAATTTGATGAGACCTTTCCATTAATCATAAAGGCTAGCATCATAGAGGAAAGCTCATCAGAACAATTATCATGAAAGCAGAGGGAAGCTACATTACGGTTACATCTGTCTATTTCTACTGTAATTTGATGAGACCTTCATTAATCATAAAGGCTAGTATATCATAGAGGAAAGCTCATCAGAACAATTATTATGAAAGCAGAGGGAAGCTACATTACGCGTACATCTGTCTATTTCAACTGTAATTTGATGAGACCTTTCCATTAATCATAAAGGTTAGGAAGTATCATAGAGGAAAGCTCATCAGAACAATTATTATGAAAGCAGAGGGAAGCTACATTACGGTTACATCTGTCTATTTCAACTGTAATTTGATGAGACCTTTCCATTAATCATAAAAGCTAGGCATCATAGAGGAAAGCTCATCAGAACAATTATTATGAAAGCAGAGGGAAGCTACATTACGGTTACATCTGTCTATTTCAACTGTAATTTGATGAGACCTTTCCATTAATCATAAAGGCTAGGCATCATAGAGGAAAGCTCATCAGAACAATTATTATGAAAGCAGAGGGAAGCTACATTACGGTTACATCTGTCTATTTCTACTGTAATTTGATGAGACCTTTCCATTAATCATAAAGGCTAGGTTAACATCATAGAGGAAAGCTCATCAGAACAATTATTATGAAAGCAGAGGGAAGCTACATTACGCGTACATCTGTCTATTTCTACTGTAATTTGATGAGACCTTTCCATTAATCATAAAGGCTAGGCATCATAGAGGAAAGCTCATCAGAACAATTATTATGAAAGCAGAGGGAAGCTACATTACGGTTACATCTGTCTATTTCAATCCGTAATTTGATGAGACCTTTCCATTAATCATAAAGGCTAGGCATCATAGAGGAAAGCTCATCAGAACAATTATTATGAAAGCAGAGGGAAGCTACATTACGGTTACATCTGTCTATTTCTACTGTAATTTGATGAGACCTTTCCATTAATCATAAAGGCTAGCATCATAGAGGAAAGCTCATCAGAACAATTATTATGAAAGCAGAGGAAGCTACATTACGCGTACATCTGTCTATTTACTGTAATTTGATGAGACCTTTCCATTAATCATAAAGGCTAGGCATCATAGAGGAAAGCTCATCAGAACAATTATTATGAAAGCAGAGGGAAGCTACATTACGGTTACATCTGTCTATTTCAACTGTAATTTGATGAGAGACCTTTCCATTAATCATAAAGGCTAGAAGATCATAGAGGAAAGCTCATCAGAACAATTATTATGAAAGCAGAGGGAAGCTACATTACGGTTACATCTGTCTATTTCAACTGTAATTTGATGAGACCTTTCCATTAAATCATAAAGGCTAGGCATCATAGAGGAAAGCTCATCAGAACAATTATTATGAAAGCAGAGGGAAGCTACATTACGCGTACATCTGTCTATTTCTACTGTAATTTGATGAGACCTTTCCATTAATCATAAAGGCTAGGCATCATAGAGGAAAGCTCATCAGAACAATTATTGCGAAAGCAGAGGGAAGCCACATACGCGTACATCTTGTCTATTTCAACTGTAATTTGATGAGACCTTTCCATTAATCATAAAGGCTAGGCATCATAGAGGAAAGCTCATCAGGACAATTATTATGAAAGCAGAGGGAAGCTACATTACGGTTACATCTGTCTATTTCAACTGTAATTTGATGAGACCTTTCCATTAATCATAAAGGCTAGGCATCATAGAGGAAAGCTCATCAGAACAATTATTATGAAAGCAGAGGGAAGCTACATTACGGTTACATCTGTCTATTTCAACTGTAATTTGATGAGACCTTTCCATTAATCATAAAGGCTAGGCATCATAGAGGAAAGCTCATCAGGACAATTATTATGAAAGCAGAGGGAAGCTACATTACGTGTACATCTGTCTATTTCAACTGTAATTTGATGAGACCTTTCCATTAATCATAAAGGCTAGGCATCATAGAGGAAAGCTCATCGTGAAACAATTATTATGAAAGCAGAGGGAAGCTACATTACGGTTACATTCGTCTATTTCAACTGTAATTTGATGAGACCTTTCCATTAATCATAAAGGCTAGGCATCATAGAGGAAAGCTCATCAGGACAATTATTATGAAAGCAGAGGGAAGCCACATTACGGTTACATCTGTCTATTTCAACTGTAATTTGATGAGACCTTTTCCATTAATCATAAAGGCTAGGCATCATAGAGGAAAGCTCATCAGGACAATTATTATGAAAGCAGAGGGAAGCTACATTACGGTTACATCTGTCTATTTCAACTGTAATTTGATGAGACCTTTCCATTAATCATAAAGGCTAGGCATCATAGAGAAAGCTCATCAGGACAATTATGAAAGCAGGGAAGTTACATTACGCGTACATCTGTCTATTTCAACTGTAATTTGATGAGACCTTTCCATTAATCATAAAGGCTAGGCATCATAGAGGAAAGCTCATCAGAACAATTATTATGAAAGCAGAGGAAGCACATTACGGTTACATCTGTCTATTTCAACTGTAATTTGATGAGACCTTTCCATTAATCATAAAGGTTTAGCATCATAGAGGAAAAGTCACCAGAACAATTATTAAGTGAAAGCAGAGAGGGAAGCTACATTACGGTTACATCTGTCTATTTCAACTGTAATTTGATGAGACTTTCCATTAATCATAAAGGCTAGGCATCATAGAGGAAAGCTCATCAGGACAATTATTATGAAAGCAGAGGGGAAGCTACATTACGGTTACATCTGTCTATTTCAACTGTAATTTGATGAGACCTTTCCATTAATCATAAAGGCTAGGCATCATAGAGGAAAGCTCATCAGGACAATTATTATGAAAGCAGAGGGAAGCTACATTACGGTTACATCTGTCTATTTCAACTGTACTGATGAGACCTTTCCATTAATCATAAAGGTATTAGGCATCATAGAGGAAAGCTCATCAGAACAATTATTATGAAAGCAGAGGGAAGCTACATTACGGTTACATCTGTCTATTTCAACTGTAATTTGATGAGACCTTTCCATTAATCATAAAGGCTAGGCATCATAGAGGAAAGCTCATCAGGACAATTATTGGGTGAAAGCAGAGGGAAGCTACATTACGGTTACATCTGTCTATTTCAACTGTAATTTGATGAGACCTTTCCATTAATCATAAAGGCTAGGCATCAGAGGAAGCTCATCAGAACAATTATCATGAAAGCAGAGGGAAGCTACATTATTGTTACATCTGTCTATTTCTACTGTAATTTGATGAGACCTTTCCATTAATCATAAAGGCTAGGCATCATAGAGGAAAGCTCATCAGGACAATTATTATGAAAGCAGAGGGAAGCTACATTACGGTTACATCTGTCTATTTCTACTGTAAATTGATGAGACCTTTCCATTAATCATAAAGGCTAGGGGCATCCCAGAGGAAAGCTCATCAGAACAATTATTATGAAAGCAGAGGGAAGCTACATTACGGGTGTCATCTGTCTATTTCAACTGTAATTTGATGAGCACCTTTCCATTAATCATAAAGGCTAGTATCATAGAGGAAAGCTCATCAGAACAATTATTATGAAAGCAGAGGGAAGCTACATTACGGTTACATCTGTCTATTTCAACTGTAATTTGATGAGACCTTTCCATTAATCATAAAGGCTAGTATCAGAGGAAAGCTCATCAGAACAATTATTATGAAAGCAGAGGGAAGCTACAGAACTACGGGTACATCTGTCTATTTCAACTGTAATTTGATGAGACCTTCCATTAATCATAAAGGCTAGGCATCATAGAGGAAAGCTCATCAGAACAATTATTATGAAAGCAGAGGGAAGCTACATTACGCGTACATCTGTCTATTTCAACTGTATTCTGATGAGACCTTTCCATTAATCATAAAGGCTAAGCATCAGGAGGAAAGTCATTAGAACAATTATTATGAAAGGAGAGGGAAGCTACATTACGGTTACATCTGTCTATTTCAACTGTAATTTGATGAGACCTTTCCATTAATCATAAAGGTTAGGCATCATAGAGAAAGCTCATCAGAACAATTATTATGAAAGCAGAGGGAAGCTACATTACGCGTACATCTGTCTATTTCAACTGTAATTTGATGAGACCTTTCCATTAATATAAAGGCTAGGCATCATAGAGGAAAGCTCATCAGAAATAATTATTATGAAAGCAGAGGGAAGCTACATTACGCGTACATCTGTCTATTTCAACTGTAATTTGATGAGACTCTTTCCATTAATCATAAAGGCTAGACATCATAGAGGAAAGTCTATCAGAACAATTATTATGAAAGCAGAGGAAGTTACATTACGCGTACATCTGTCTATTTCAATCCGTAATTTGATGAGACCTTTCCATTAATCATAAAGGCTAGGCATCATAGAGGAAAGTTTCATCAGAACAATTATTATGAAAGCAGAGAGGAAGTTACATTACGCGTACATCTGTCTATTTCAACTGTGCAATTATTGAGACCTTTCCATTAATCATAAAGGCTAGGCATCATAGAGGAAAGCTCATTAGAACAATTATTATGAAAGCAGAGGGAAGCTACATTACGGTTACATCTGTCTATTTCAACTGTAATTTGACAGACCTTTCCATTAACTACTTCATAAAGGCTAGGCATCATAGAGAGGGGAAAGCTCATCAGGACAATTATTATGAAAGCAGAGGGAAGCTACATTACGGGAAAAAGAATTTTATGTCTATTTCAATTTTATAATTTGATGAGACCTTTCCATTAATCATAAAGGAAATCATAGAGGAAAGCTCATCAGAACAATTATTATGAAAGCAGAGGGAAGCTACATTATTGTTACATAATCTGTCTATTTCAACTGTAATTTTGATGGGAGACCTTTCCATTAATCATAAAGGCTAGGGCATCATAGAGGAAAGCTCATCAGAACAATTATTATGAAAGCAGAGGGAAGCTACATTACGGTTACATCTGTCTATTTCTCAATTGTAATTTGATGAGACCTTTCCATTAATCATAAAGGTCAGTATCATAGAGGAAAGCTCATCAGGACAATTATTATGAAAGCAGAGGGAAGCTACTACGAGTTATATCTGTCTATTTTAACTGTAATTTGATGAGACCTTCCATTAATCATAAAGGCTAGGCATCATAGAGGAAAGCTCATCAGAATTATTATGAAAGCAGGGAGTGCTACATTACGGTTACCTGTCTACTTAACTGTAATTTGATGAGACCTTTCCATTAATCATAAAGGCTAGGCATCATAGAGGAAAGCTCATCAGAACAATTATTATGAAAGCAGAGGGAAGCTACATTGCTTTGCTACATCTGTCTATTTCAACTGTAATTTGATGAGACCTTTCCATTAATCATAAAGGTTAGGCATCATAGAGGAAAGCTCACTGCATGCAATTATTATGAAAGCAGAGGAAGCTACATGATGGTTACATCTGTCTATTTCAACTGTAATTTGATGAGACCTTTCCATTAATCATAAAGGCTAGGCATCATAGAGGAAAGCTCACTTCCAGAATAATTATCATGAAAGCAGAGGGAAGCTACATTACGGTTACATCTGTCTATTTTACTGTAATTTGATGAGACCTTTCCATTAATCATAAAGGCTAGGCATCATAGAGGAAAGCTCATCAGGACAATTATTATGAAAGCAGAGGGAAGCTACATTACGGTTACATCTGTCTATTTCTACTGTAATTTGATGAGACCTTTCCATTAATCATAAAGGCTAGGCATCATAGAGGAAAGCTCTCATCAGAACAATTATGGGAAAGCAGAGGGAAGCACATTACGGTTACATCTGTCTATTTCAACTGTAATTTGATGAGACCTTTCCATTAATCATAAAGGCTAGGCATCATAGAGGAAAGCTCATCAGAACAATTATTATGAAAGCAGAGGGAAGCTACATTACGGTTACATCTGTCTATTTCAACTGTAATTTGATGAGACCTTCATTAATCATAAAGGCTAGGCATCAAGGGAGGAAAGCTCATCAGAACAATTATTATGAAAGCAGAGGGAAGCTACATTACGGGTACATCTGTCTATTTCAACTGTAATTTGATGAGACCTTTCCATTAATCATAGCATGGCATCATAGAGGAAAGCTCATCAGAACAATTATTATGAAAGCAGAGGGAAGCCACATTACGCGTACATCTGTCTATTTCAACTGTAATTTGATGAGACCTTTCCATTAATCATAAAGGCTAAGCATCATAGAGGAAAGCTCATTAGAACAATTATTATGAAAGCAGAGGAAGCTACATTACGGTTACATCTGTCTATTTCAACTGTAATTTGATGAGACCTTTCCCATTAATCATAAAGGCTAGGCATCATAGAGGAAAGCTCATCAGAACAATTATTATGAAAGCAGAGGAAGCTACATTACGCGTACATCTGTCTATTTCAATCCGTAATTTGATGAGACCTTCCATTAATCATAAAGGCTAGGCATCATAGAGGAAAGCTCATCAGAACAATTATTATGAAAGCAGAGTAAGCTACATTATGCGTACATCTGTCTATTTCAACTGTAATTTGATGAGACTTTCCATTAATCATAAAGGTTAGAGACGCAGAGGAAAGCTCATATCAGAACAATTATTGGCAAGTAGAGGGAAGCTACATTACGCGTACATCTGTCTATTTCAATCGTAATTTGATGAGACTTTCCATTAATCATAAAGGCTAGGCATCATAGAGGAAAGCTCATCAGAACAATTATTATGAAAGCAGAGGGCTACATTACGCGTACATCTGTCTATTTCAACTGTAATTTGATGAGACCTTTCCATTAATCATAAAGGCTAGGCATCATAGAGGAAAGCTCATTAGAACAATTATTATGAAAGCAGAGGGAAGCTACATTACGGTTACATCTGTCTATTTCAACTGTAATTTTGATGAGACCTTTCCATTAATCATAAAGGCTAGGCATCATAGAGGAAAGCTCATCAGAACAATTATTATGAAAGCAGAGGGAAGCTACATTACGGTTACATCTGTTCATTTTTAACTTCGTAATTTGATGAGACCTTTCCAGCCAATCATAAAAGTCTAGGCATCATAGAGGAAAGCTCATCAGAACAATTATTATGAAAGCAGAGGAAGCTACATTACGCGTACATCTGTCTATTTCAACTGTAATTTGATGAGACCTTTCCATTAATCATAAAGGTTAGGCATCATAGAGGAAAGCTCATCAGAACAATTATGAAAGCAGAGGGAAGCTACATTACGCGTACATCTGTCTATTTCCAACTGCAATTTGATGAGACCTTTCCATTAATCATAAAGGCTAGGCATCATAGAGGAAAGCTCATCAGAACAATTATTGCAAAAGCAGAGGGAAGCTACATTACGCGTACATCTGTCTATTTCAACTGTAATTTGATGAGACCTTTCCATTAATCATAAAGGCTAGGCATCATAGAGGAAAGCTCTATCAGAACAATTATTATGAAAGCAGAGGGAAGTTACATTACGCGTACATCTGTCTATTTCAATTGTAATTTGATGAGACCTTTTCCATTAATCATAAAGGTTGTGGGGCATCATAGAGGAAAGCTCATCAGAACAATTATTATGAAAGCAGAGGGAAGCTACATTACGCGTACATCTGTCTATTTCAACTGTAATTTGATGAGACCTTTCCATTAATCATAAAGGCTAGGCATCATAGAGGAAAGCTCATCAGGACAATTATTATGAAAGCAGAGGGAAGCTACATTACGGTTACATCTGTCTATTTCAACTGTAATTTGATGAGACCTTTCCATTAATCATAAAGGCTAGGCATCATAGAGGGAAAGCTCATCAGAACAATTATTATGAAAGCAGAGGGAAGCTACATTACGCGTACATCTGTCTATTTCAACTGTAATTTGATGAGATCTTTCCATTAATCATATAAAAGGCTAGGCATCATAGAGGAAAGCTCATCAGGACAATTATTATGAAAGCAGAGGGAAGCTACATTACGGTTACACTTGTCTATTTCAACTGTATGAGACCTTTCCATTAATCATAAAGGCTAGGCATCATAGAGGAAAGCTCTATCAGAACAATTATTATGAAAGCAGAGGGAAGCTACATTACGCGTACATCTGTCTATTTCAACTGTAATTTGATGAGACCTTTCCATTAATCATAAAGGCTAGGCATCATAGAGGAAAGCTCATCAGACAATTATTATGAAAGAAGCTACATTACGGTTACATCTGTCTATTTCAATTCCAATTTGATGAGACCTTTCCATTAATCATAAAGGCTAGGCATCATAGAGGAAAGCTCATCAGGACAATTATTATGAAAGCAGAGGGAAGCTACATTACGGTTACATTCGTCTATTTCAACTGTAATTTGATGAGACCTTTCCATTAATCATAAAGGCTAGGCATTCAGAGGAAAGCTCATCAGGACAATTATTATGAAAGCAGAGGGAAGCTACATTACGCGTACATCTGTCTATTTCAACTGTAATTTGATGAGACCTTTCCATTAATCATAAAGGCTAGGCATCATAGAGGAAAGCTCATCAGAACAATTATTATGAAAGCAGAGGGAAGCTACAATACGCGTACATCTGTCTATTTCAACTGTAATTTGATGAGACCTTTCCATTAATCATAAAGGCTAGGCATCATAGAGGAAAGCTCATCAGAACAATTATTATGAAAGCAGAGGGAAGCTACATTACGCGTACATCTGTCTATTTCAACTGTAATTTGATGAGACCTTTCCATTAATCATAAAGGCTAGGCATCATAGAGGAAAGCTCATCAGAACAATTATTATGAAAGCAGAGGGAAGCTACACATACGTACATCTGTCTATTTCAACTGTAATTTGATGAGACCTTTCCATTAATCATAAAGGCTAGGCATCATAGAGGAAAGCTCATCAGAACAATTATTATGAAAGCAGAGGGAAGCTACATTACGCGTACATCTGTCTATTTCAACTGTAATTTGATGAGACCTTTCCATTAATCATAAAGGCTAGGCATCATAGAGGAAAGCTCATCAGGACAATTATTATGAAAGCAGAGGGAAGCTACATTACGGTTACATCTGTCTATTTCAACTGTAATTTGATGAGACCTTTCCATTAATCATAAAGGCTAGTGATCATAGAGAAAAGCTCATCAGAACAATTATTATGAAAGCAGAGGGAAGCTACATTACGCGTACATCTGTCTATTTCAACTGTAATTTGATGAGACCTTTCCATTAATCATAAAGGCTAGGTACCTATAGAGGAAAGCTCATCAGAACAATTATTATGAAAGCAGAGGGAAGCTACATTACGCGTACATCTGTCTATTTCAACTGTAATTTGATGAGACTTTTTCCATTAATCATAAAGGCTAGGCATCATAGAGGAAAGCTCATCAGGACAATTATTATGAAAGCAGAGGGAAGCTACATTACGGTTACATCTGTCTATTTCAACTGTAATTTGATGAGACCTTTCCATTAATCATAAAGGTTAGGCATCATAGAGGAAAGCTCATCAGAACAATTATTATGAAAGCAGAGGGAAGCTACATTACGCGTACATCTGTCTATTTCAACTGTAATTTGATGAGACCTTTCCATTAATCATAAAGGCTAGGCATCATAGAGGAAAGTTTCATCAGAACAATTATTATGAAAGCAGAGGGAAGCTACATTACGTACATCTGTCTATTTCAATTGCAATTTGATGAGACCTTTCCATTAATCATAAAGGCTAGGCATCATAGAGGAAAGCTCATCAGGACAATTATTATGAAAGCAGAGGGAAGCTACATTACGGTTACATCTGTCTATTTCAACTGTAATTTGATGAGACCTTTCCATTAATCATAAAGGCTAGGCATCATAGAGGAAAGCTCATCAGAACAATTATTATGAAAGCAGAGGGAAGCTACATTACGCGTACATCTGTCTATTTCAACTGTAATTTGATGAGACCTTTCCATTAATCATAAAGGCTAGGCATCATAGAGGAAAGCTCTATCAGGACAATTATTATGAAAGCAGAGGGAAGCTACATTACGGTTACATCTGTCTATTTCACTGTAATTTGATGAGAGACCTTTCCATTAATCATAAAGGCTAGGCATCATAGAGGAAAGCTCATCAGAACAATTATTATGAAAGCAGAGTGAAGCTACATTACGGTTACATCTGTCTATTTCAACTGTAATTTGATGAGACCTTTCCATTAATCATAAAGGCTAGGGCATCATAGAGGAAAGCTCATCGAATGAATTATTATGAAAGCAGAGGGAAGCTACATTACGCGTACATCTGTCTATTTCAACTGTAATTTGATGAGACCTTTCCATTAATCATAAAGGCTAGGCATCATAGAGGAAAGCTCATCAGAACAATTACAGAAAGCAGAGGGAAGCTACATTACGCGTACATCTGTCTATTTCAACTGTAATTTGATGAGACCTTTCCATTAATCATAAAGGCTAGGGCATCATAGAGGAAAGCTCATCAGAACAATTATTATGAAAGCAGAGGGAAGCTACATTACGCGTACATCTGTCTATTTCAACTGTAATTTGGATGAGACCTTTCCATTAATCATAAAGGCTAGGCATCATAGAGGAAAGCTCATCAGAACAATTATTATGAAAGCAGAGGGAAGCTACATTACGGTTACATCTGTCTATTTCAACTGTAATTTGAAGAGACCTTTCCATTAATCATAAAGGCTAGGCATCATAGAGGAAAGCTCATCAGGACAATTATTATGAAAGCAGAGGGAAGCTACATTACGTTTACATCTGTCTATTTCAACTGTAATTTGATGACCTTTCCATTAATCATAAAGGTTGTGGCATCATAGAGGAAAGCTCATCAGGACAATTATTATGAAAGAGAGGAAGCTACATTACGCGTACATCTGTCTATTTCAACTGTAATTTGATGAGACCTTTCCATTAATCATAAAGGCTAGGCATCATAGAGGAAAGCTCATCAGAACAATTATTATGAAAGCAGAGGGAAGCTACATTACGGTTACATCTGTCTATTTCAACTGTAATTTGATGAGACCTTTCCATTAATCATAAAGGTTAGGCATCATAGAGGAAAGCTCATCAGAACAATTATTATGAAAGCAGAGGGCTACATTACGCGTACATCTGTCTATTTCAACTGTAATTTGATGAGACCTTTCCATTAATCATAAAGGCTAGGCATCATAGAGGAAAGCTCATTAGAACAATTATTATGAAAGCAGAGGGAAGCTACATTACGGTTACATCTGTCTATTTCAACTGTAATTTGATGAGACCTTTCCATTAATCATAAAGGCCAGGCATCATAGAGGAAAGCTCATCAGAACACTATTATGAAAGCAGAGGGAAGCTACATTACGCGTACATCTGTCTATTTCCTCTACTGTAATTTGATGAGACCTTTCCATTAATCATAAAGGCTAGGCATCATAGAGGAAAGCTCATCAGAACAATTATTATGAAAGCAGAGGGAAGCTACATTACGGTTACATCTGTCTATTTCAACTGTAATTTGATGAGACTTTCCATTAATCATAAAGGCTAGGCATCATAGAGGAAAGCTCATCAGAACAATTATTATGAAAGCAGAGGGAAGCTACATTACGCGTACATCTGTCTATTTCAACTGTAATTTGATGAGACCTTTCCATTAACTAGAAGGGCTAGGCATCATAGAGGAAAGCTCATCAGGACAATTATTATGAAAGCAGAGGAAGCTACATTACGCGTACATCTTATTTCAACTGTAATTTGATGAGACCTTTCCATTAATCATAAAGGCTAGGCATCATAGAGGAAAGCTCATCAGAACAATTATTATGAAAGCAGAGGGAAGCTACATTACGGTTACATCTGTCTATTTCTACTGTAATTTGATGAGACCTTTCCATTAATCATAAAGGGCTAAGCATCATAGAGGAAAGCTCATTAGAACAATTATTATGAAAGCAGAGGGAAGCTACATTACGGTTACATCTGTCTATTTCTACTGTAATTTGATGAGACCTTTCCATTAATCATAAAGGCTAGGCATCATAGAGGAAAGCTCATCAGAACAATTATTATGAAAGCAGAGGGAAGCTACATTACGGGTACATCTGTCTATTTCTACTGTAATTTGATGAGACCTTTCCATTAATCATAAAGGCTAGGCATCATAGAGGAAAGCTCATCAGAACAATTATTATGAAAGCAGAGGGCTACATTACGGTTACATCTGTCTATTTCAACTGTAATTTGATGAGACCTTTCCATTAATCATAGCTAGGCATCATAGAGGAAAGCTCATCAGAACAATTATTATGAAAGCAGAGGGAAGCTACATTACGCGTACATCTGTCTATTTCAACTGTAATTTGATGAGACCTTTCCATTAATCATAAAGTTGCTAGGTGATCATAGAGGAAAGCTCATCAGGACAATTATTATGAAAGCAGAGGGAAGCTACATTACGCGTACATCTGTCTATTTCAACTGCAATTTGATGAGACCTTTCCATTAATCATAAAGGCTAGGCATCATAGAGGAAAGCTCATCAGAACAATTATTATGAAAGCAGAGGGAAGCCACATTACGGTTACATCTGTCTATTTCAATAACTGTAATTTGATGAGACCTTTCCATTAATCATAAAGGTTAGCATCATAGAGGAAAGCTCATCAGAACAATTATTATGAAAGCAGAGGGAAGCTACATTACGCGTACATCTGTCTATTTCAACTGTAATTTGATGAGACCTTTCCATTAATCATAAAGGCTAGGCATCATAGAGGAAAGCTCATTAGAACAATTATTATGAAAGCAGAGGGAAGCTACATTACGGTTACATCTGTCTATTTCAACTGTAATTTGATGAGACCTTTCCATTAATCATAAAGGCTAGGCATCATAGAGGAAAGCTCATCAGAACAATTATTATGAAAGCAGAGGGAAGCTATGACATGTATGTACATCTGTCTATTTACTGTAATTTGATGAGACCTTTCCATTAATCATAAAGGCTAGGCATCATAGAGGAAAGCTCATCAGAACAATTATTACAGCAGAGGGAAGCTACATTACGGTTACATCTGTCTATTTCAACTGTAATTTGATGAGACCTTTCCATTAATCATAAAGGCTAGGCATCATAGAGGAAAGCTCATCAGAACAATTATTATGAAAGCAGAGGGAAGCTACATTACGCGTACATCTGTCTATTTCAACTGTAATTTGATGAGATCTTTCCATTAATCATAAAGGCTAGGCATCATAGAGGAAAGCTCATCAGAACAATTATTATGAAAGCAGAGGGAAGCTACATTACGGTTACATCTGTCTATTTCAACTGTATTCTGATGAGACCTTTCCATTAATCATAAAGGCTAGGCATCATAGAGGAAAGCTCATCAGAACAATTTACTATGAAAGCAGAGGGAAGCTACATTACGCGTACATCTGTCTATTTCAACTGTAATTTGATGAGACTCTTCCATTAATCATAAAGGCTAGGGCATCATAGAGGAAAGCTCATCAGAACAATTATTATGAAAGCAGAGGGAAGCTACATTACGCGTACATCTGTCTATTTCAACTGTAATTTGATGAGACCTTTCCATTAATCATAAAAGGCTAGGCATCATAGAGGAAAGCTCATCAGAACAATTATTATGAAAGCAGAGGGAAGCTACATTACGCGTACATCTGTCTATTTTTACTGTAATTTGATGAGACCTTTCCATTAATCATAAAGGCTAGGCATCATAGAGGAAAGCTCATCAGAACAATTATTATGAAAGCAGAGGGAAGCTACATTACGCGTACATCTGTCTATTTCAACTGTAATTTGATGAGACCTTCCATTAATCATAAAGGCTAGGAGATCATAGAGGAAAGCTCATCAGAACAATTATTATGAAAGCAGAGGGAAGCTACATTACGCGTACACTGGTCTATTTCAACTGTAATTTGATGAGACCTTTCCATTAATCATAAAGGCTAGCATCATAGAGGAAAGCTCATCAGAACAATTATTATGAAAGCAGAGGAAGCCATTACGCGTACATCTGTCTATTTCAACTGTAATTTGATGAGACCTTTCCATTAATCATAAAGGCTAGGCATCATAGAGGAAAGCTCATCAGAACAATTATTATGAAAGCAGAGGAAGCTACATTACGCGTACATCTGTCTATTTCTACTGTAATTTGATGAGACCTTTCCATTAATCATAAAGGCTAGGCATCATAGAGGAAAGCTCATCAGAACAATTATTATGAAAGCAGAGGAAGCTACATTACACGTACATCTGTCTATTTCTACTGTAATTTGATGAGACCTTTCCATTAATCATAAAGGCTAGGGCATCATAGAGGAAAGCTCATCAGAACAATTATTATGAAAGCAGAGGGAAGCTACATTACGCGTACATCTGTCTATTTCTACTGTAATTTGATGAGACCTTTCCATTAATCATAAAGGCTAGGCATCATAGAGGAAAGCTCATCAGAACAATTATTATGAAAGCAGAGGGAAGCTACATTACGCGTACATCTGTCTATTTACTGTAATTTGATGAGACCTTTCCATTAATCATAAAGGCTAGGCATCATAGAGGAAAGCTCATCAGAACAATTATTATGAAAGCAGAGGGAAGCTACATTACGCGTACATCTGTCTATTTCAACTGTAATTTGATGAGACCTTCCACAATCATAAAGGCTAGGCATCATAGAGGAAAGCCCATCAGAACAATTATTATGAAAGCAGAGGGAAGCTACATTACGCGTACATCTGTCTATTTCTACTGTAATTTGATGAGACCTTTCCATTAATCATAAAGGCTAGGCATCATAGAGGAAAGCTCATCAGAACAATTATTATGAAAGCAGAGGGAAGCTACATTACGCGTACATCTGTCTATTTCTACTGTAATTTGATGAGACCTTTCCATTAATCATAAAGGCTAGGCATCATAGAGGAAAGCTCATCAGAACAATTATTATGAAAGCAGAGGGAAGCTACATTACGGGTGTACATCTGTCTATTTCTACTGTAATTTGATGAGACCTTTCCATTAATCATAAAGGCTAGGCATCATAGAGGAAAGCTCATCAGAACAATTATTATGAAAGCAGAGGGAAGCCATATTACGCGTACATCTGTCTATTTCAACTGTAATTTGATGAGACCTTTCCATTAATCATAAAGGCTAGGCATCATAGAGGAAAGCTCATCAGAACAATTATTATGAAAGCAGAGGAAGCTACATTACGCGTACATCTGTCTATTTCTACTGTAATTTGATGAGACCTTTCCATTAATCATAAAGGCTAGGTGATCATAGAGGAAAGCTCATCAGAACAATTATTATGAAAGCAGAGGGAAGTTACATTACGCGTACATCTGTCTATTTCAACTGTAATTTGATGAGACCTTTCCATTAATCATAAAGGCGAGATCATAGAGGAAAGCTCATCAGAACAATTATTATGAAAGCAGAGGGAAGCTACATTACGCGTACATCTGTCTATTTCTACTGTAATTTGATGAGACCTTTCCATTAATCATAAAGGCTAGGCATCATAGAGGAAAGCTCATTAGAACAATTATTATGAAAGCAGAGGGAAGCTACATTACGCGTACATCTGTCTTATTTCAACTGTAATTTGATGAGACCTTTCCATTAATCATAAAGGGCTAGGCATCATAGAGGAAAGCTCATCAGAACAATTATTATGAAAGCAGAGGGGAAGCTACATTACGCGTACATCTGTCTATTTCTACTGTAATTTGATGAGACCTTTCCATTAATCATAAAGGCTAGGCATCATAGAGGAAAGCTCATCAGAACAATTATTATGAAAGCAGAGGGAAGCTACATTACGCGTACATCTGTCTATTTCAACTGTAATTTGATGAGACCTTTCCATTAATCATAAAGGCTAGGCATCATAGAGGAAAGCTCATCAGAACAATTATTATGAAAGCAGAGGAAGCTACATTACGCGTACATCTGTCTATTTCTACTGTGATTTGATGTGGAGACCTTTCCATTAATCATAAAGGCTAGGCATCATAGAGGAAAGCTCATCAGAACAATTATTATGAAAGCAGAGGGAAGCTACATTACGCGTACATCTGTCTATTTCAACTGTAATTTGATGAGACCTTTCCATTAATCATAAAGGCTAGGCATCATAGAGGAAAGCTCATCAGAACAATTATTATGAAAGCAGAGGAAGCTACATTACGCGTACATCTGTCTATTTCAACTGTAATTTGATGAGACCTTTCCATTAATCATAAAGGCTAGGCATCATAGAGGAAAGCTCATCAGAACAATTATTATGAAAGCAGAGGGAAGCTACATTACGCGTACATCTGTCTATTTCTACTGTAATTTGATGACCTTTCCATTAATCATAAAGGCTAGGCATCATAGAGGAAAGCTCATCAGAACAACTATTATGAAAGCAGAGGGAAGCTACATTACGCGTACATCTGTCTATTTCTACTGTAATTTGATGAGACCTTTCCATTAATCATAAAGGCTAGGCATCATAGAGGAAAGCTCATCAGAACAATTATTATGAAAGCAGAGGGAAGCTACATTACGCGTACATCTGTCTATTTCTACTGTAATTTGATGAGACCTTTCCATTAATCATAAAGGCTAGGCATCATAGAGGAAAGCTCATCAGAACAATTATTAAGTGAAAGCAGAGTGGAAGCCACATTACGGGTACATCTGTCTATTTCTACTGTAATTTGATGAGACCTTTCCATTAATCATAAAGGCTAGGCATCATAGAGGAAAGCTCATCAGAACAATTATTATGAAAGCAGAGGGAAGCTACATTACGCGTACATCTGTCTATTTCAACTGTAATTTGATGAGACTCTTCCATTAATCATAAAGGCTAGGCATCATAGAGGAAAGCTCATCAGAACAATTATTATGAAAGCAGAGGGAAGCTACATTACGGTTACATCTGTCTATTTCAACTGTAATTTGATGAGACCTTTCCCATTAATCATAAAGGCTAGGCATCATAGAGGAAGCTCATCAGAACAATTATTATGAAAGCAGAGGGAAGCTACATTACGCGTACATCTGTCTATTTTCTTAACTGTAATTTGATGAGACCTTTCCATTAATCATAAAGGCTAGGCATCATAGAGGAAAGCTCATCAGAACAATTATTATGAAAAAGCAGAGGAAGCTACATTACGGTTACATCTGTCTATTTCAACTGTAATTTGAAGAGACCTTCCATTAATCATAAAGGCTAGGCATCAGGGAGGAAAGCTCATCAGAACAATTATTATGAAAGCAGAGGGAAGCTACATTACGGTTACATCTGTCTATTTCAACTGTAATTTGATGAGACCTTTCCATTAATCATAAAGGCTAGGCATCATAGAGGAAAGCTCATCAGAACAATTATCATGAAAGCAGAGGGAAGCTAATACGGTTACATCTGTCTATTTCTACTGTATTCTGATGAGACCTTTCCATTAATCATAAAGGCTAAGCATCATAGAGGAAAGCTCATCAGAACAATTATTATGAAAGCAGAGGGAAGCTACATTACGGTTACATCTGTCTATTTCTACTGTAATTTGATGAGACCTTTCCATTAATCATAAAGGCTAAGCATCATAGAAAGCTCACTGAACAATTATTATGAAAGCAGAGGGAAGCTAGCATTACGGTTACTACATCTGTCTATTTCACTGTAATTTGATGAGACCTTTCCATTAATCATAAAGGCTAGGCATCATAGAGGAAAGCTCATCAGAACAATTATCATGAAAGCAGAGGGAAGCTACATTACGGTTACATCTGTCTATTTCAACTGTAATTTGATGAGACCTTTCTATTAATCATAAAGGCTAAGCATCATAGAGGAAAGCTCATCAGAACAATTATTATGAAAGCAGAGGGAAGCTACATTACGGTTACATCTGTCTATTTCAATCCGTAATTTGATGAGACCTTTCCATTAATCATAAAGGCTAGGCATCATAGAGGAAAGCTCATCAGGACAATTATTATGAAAGCAGAGGGAAGCTACATTACGCGTACATCTGTCTATTTCTACTGTAATTTGGATGAGACCTTTCCATTAATCATAAAGGCTAAGCATCATAGAGGAAAGCTCATCAGGACAATTATTATGAAAGCAGAGGGAAGCTACATTACGCGTACATCTGTCTATTTCAACTGTAATTTGATGAGACCTTTCCATTAATCATAAAGGCTAGGCATCATAGAGGAAAGCTCATCAGAACAATTATCATGAAAGCAGAGGGAAGCTACATTACGGTTACATCTGTCTATTTCTACTGTAATTTGATGAGACCTTTCCATTAATCATAAAGGCTAGGCATCATAGAGGAAAGCTCATCAGAACAATTATTATGAAAGCAGAGGGAAGCTACATTACGGGTACATTCCTGTCTATTTCTACTGTAATTTGATGAGACCTTTCCATTAATCATAAAGGCTAAGCATCATAGAGGAAAGCTCATCAGAACAATTATCATGAAAGCAGAGGAAGCTACATTACGGTTACATCTGTCTATTTCTACTGTAATTTGATGAGACCTTTCCATTAATCATAAAGGCTAGGCATCATAGAGGAAAGCTCATCAGAACAATTATTATGAAAGCAGAGGGAAGCTACATTACGGTTACATCTGTCTATTTCAACTGTAATTTGATGAGACCTTTCCATTAATCATAAAGGCTAGGCATCATAGAGGAAAGCTCATCAGGACAATTATTGCGAAAGCAGAGGGAAGCTACATTGCGCGTACATCTGTCTATTTCTACTGTAATTTCATGAGACCTTTCCATTAATCATAAAGGCTAAGCATCATAGAGGAAAGCTCATCAGGACAATTATTATGAAAGCAGAGGGAAGCTACATTACGCGTACATCTGTCTATTTCTACTGTAATTTGATGAGACCTTTCCATTAATCATAAAGGCTAAGCATCATAGAGGAAAGCTCATCAGAACAATTATTATGAAAGCAGAGGGAAGCTACATTACGCGTACATCTGTCTATTTCTACTGTAATTTGATGAGACCTTTCCATTAATCAGAAAGGTTAAGCATCATAGAGGAAAGCTCATCAGGACAATTATTATGAAAGCAGAGGGAAGCTACATTACGCGTACATCTGTCTATTTCAACTGTAATTTGATGAGACCTTTCCATTAATCATAAAGGCTAGGCATCATAGAGGAAAGCTCATCAGAACAATTATTATGAAAGCAGAGGGAAGCTACATTACGGTTACATCTGTCTATTTCTACTGTAATTTGGATGAGACCTTTCCATTAATCATAAAGGCTAAGCATCATAGAGGAAAGCTCATCAGAACAATTATTATGAAAGCAGAGGGAAGCTACATTACGGTTACATCTGTCTATTTTTACTGTAATTTGATGAGACCTTTCCATTAATCATAAAGGCTAGGCATCATAGAGGAAAGCTCATCAGGACAATTATTATGAAAGCAGAGGGAAGCTACATTACGCGTACATCTGTCTATTTCAACTGTAATTTGATGAGACCTTTCCATTAATCATAAAGGCTAGGCATCATAGAGGAAAGCTCATCAGAACAATTATTATGAAAGCAGAGGGAAGCTACATTACGGTTACATCTGTCTATTTCAACTGTAATTTGATGACCTTTCCATTAATCATAAAGGCTAGGCATCATAGAGGAAAGCTCATCAGAACAATTATCATGAAAGCAGAGGGAAGCTACATTATTGCTACATCTGTCTATTTACTGTAATTTGATGAGACCTTTCCATTAATCATAAAGGCTAAGCATCATAGAGGAAAGCTCATCAGAACAATTATTATGAAAGCAGAGGGAAGCTAAGATGATGGCATATCTGTCTATTTTAACTGTAATTTGATGACCTTTCCATTAATCATAAAGGCTAGGCATCATAGAGGAAAGTTCATTAGAACAATTATCATGAAAGCAGAGGGAAGCCAGATTACGGGTACATCTGTCTATTTCTTACTGTAATTTGATGAGACCTTTCCATTAATCATAAAGGCTACATCATAGAGGAAAGCTCATCAGTGAACAATTATTATGAAAGCAGAGGAAGCTACATTATGGTTACATCTGCTCTATTTCAACTGTAATTTGATGAGACCTTTCCATTAATCATAAAGGTTAGGCATCATAGAGGAAAGCTCATCAGGACAATTATTATGAGTGAGGGAAGCTACATTACGGGTACATCTGTCTATTTCAACTGTAATTTGATGAGACCTTTCCATTAATCATAAAGGCTAGTAATTTGTGAGGAAAGCCTGGTCAGAACAATTATTATGAGTTGAGGGAAGCTACACATGGTTACATCTGTCTATTTCTAGTGTAATTTGATGAGACCTTTCCATTAATCATAAAGGCTAGGCATCATAGAGGAAAGCTCATCAGAACAATTATTATGAAAGCAGAGGGAGCTACATTACGGTTACATTCAGACTATTTCTACTGTAATTTGATGAGACCTTTCCATTAATCATAAAGGCTAGGTATCAGAGGAAAGCTCATCAGAACAATTATTATGAAAGCAGAGGGAAGCTACATTACGGTTACATCTGTCTATTTCTACTGTAATTTGATGAGACCTTTCCATTAATCATAAAGGCTAAGCATCATAGAGGAAAGCTCATCAGAACAATTATTATGAAAGCAGAGGGAAGCTAAGTACATGGTTACATTCGTCTATTTCAACTGTAATTTGATGAGACCTTTCCATTAATCATAAAGGCTAGTATCATAGAGGAAAGCTCATCAGAACAATTATTATGAAAGCAGAGGGAAGCTACATTACGGTTACATCTGTCTATTTCAACTGTAATTTGATGAGACCTTTCCATTAATCATAAAGGCTAAGCATCATAGAGGAAAGCTCATCAGAACAATTATTATGAAAGCAGAGGGAAGCTACATTACGGTTACATCTGTCTATTTTTACTGTAATTTGATGAGACCTTTCCATTAATCATAAAGGCTAGGCATCATAGAGGAAAGCCTTCATCAGGACAATTATTATGAAAGCAGAGGGAAGCTACATTACGGGTTACATCTGGTTCATTTCAACTGTAATTTGATGAGACCTTTCCATTAATCATAAAGGCTAGGCATCATAGAGGAAAGTTCACTGCACTATTATGAAAGCAGAGGGAAGCTACATTACGGTTACATCTGTCTATTTCTACTGTAATTTGATGAGACCTTTCCATTAATCATAAAGGCTAGGCATCATAGAGGGAAAGCTCATCAGAACAATTATTATGAAAGCAGAGGGAAGCTACATTACGGTTACATCTGTCTATTTCTACTGTAATTTGATGAGACCTTTCCATTAATCATAAAGGCTAGGCATCATAGAGGAAAGCTCATCAGAACAATTATTATGAAAGCAGAGGGGAAGCTACATTACGGTTACATCTGTCTATTTTTACTGTAATTTGATGAGACCTTTCCATTAATCATAAAGGCTAAAGCATCATAGAGGAAAGCTCATCAGAACAATTATTATGAAAGCAGAGGGAAGCTACATTACGGTTACATCTGTCTATTTCAACTGTAATTTGATGAGACCTTTCCATTAATCATAAAGGCTAGGTATCATAGAGGAAAGCTCATCAGGACAATTATTATGAAAGCAGAGGGAAGCTACATTACGGTTACATCTGTCTATTTCAACTGTAATTTGATGAGACCTTTCCATTAATCATAAGCAGCATCATAGAGGAAAGCTCATCAGAACAATTATTATGAAAGCAGAGTGGAAGCTTTACATTACGGTTACATCTGTCTATTTCTACTGTAATTTGATGAGACCTTCCATTAATCAGCTAGGTATCAGAGGAAAGCTCATCAGGACAATTATTATGAAAGCAGAGGGAAGCTACATTACGGTTACATCTGTCTATTTCAACTGTAATTTGATGAGACCTTTCCATTAATCATAAAGGCTAAGCACTGAGGAAAGCTCATCAGAACAATTATTATGAAAGCAGAGGGAAGCCAAGGACATGGTTACATCTGTCTATTTCCAACTGTAATTTGATGAGACCTTTCCATTAATCATAAAGGTTAGCATCATAGAGGAAAGCTCATCAGAACAATTATTATGAAAGCAGAGGGAAGCTACATTACGCGTACATCTGTCTATTTCAACTGTAATTTGATGAGACCTTTCCATTAATCATAAAGGCTAAGCATCATAGAGGAAAGCTCATCAGAACAATTATTATGAAAGCAGAGGAAGCTACATTACGGTTACATCTGTCTATTTCAACTGTAATTTGATGAGATCTTTCCATTAATCATAAAGGCTAAGCATCATAGAGGAAAGCTCATCAGAACAATTATTATGAAAGCAGAGGAAGCTACATTACGCGTACATCTGTCTATTTCAACTGTAATTTGATGAGACCTTTCCATTAATCATAAAGGCTACATCATAGAGGAAAGCTCATCAGAACAATTATTAAGTGAAAGCAGAGGAAGCTACATTACGGTTACATCTGTCTATTTCAACTGTAATTTGATGAGACCTTTCCCATTAATCATAAAGGCTAAGCATCATAGGAGGAAAGCTCATCAGAACAATTATTATGAAAGCAGAGGGAAGCTACATTACGGTTACATCTGTCTATTTCAACTGTAACGGATGAGACCTTTCCATTAATCATAAAGGCTAGGCATCATAGAGGAAAGCTCATCAGAACAATTATTATGAAAGCAGAGGAAGCTACATTACGCGTGTACATCTGTCTATTTCAACTGTAATTTGATGAGACCTTTCCATTAATCATAAAGGCTAGGCATCATAGAGGAAAGCTCATCAGACAATTATTATGAAAGCAGAGGGAAGCTACATTACGGGTACATCTGTCTATTTCAACTGTAATTTGATGAGACCTTTCCATTAATCATAAAGGCTAGGCATCATAGAGGAAAGCTCATCAGAACAATTATTATGAAAGCAGAGGGAAGCTACATTACGGTTACATCTGTCTATTTCTACTGTAATTTGATGGAGACCTTTCCATTAATCAAGCAGCATCATAGAGGAAAGCTCATCAGAACAATTATTATGAAAGCAGAGGGAAGCTACATTACGCGTACATCTGTCTATTTCTACTGTAATTTGATGAGACCTTTCCATTAATCATAAAGGCGAGCATCATAGAGGAAAGCTCATCAGAACAATTATTATGAAAGCAGAGGGAAGCTACATTACGCGTACACGGTCTATTTTTACTGTAATTTGATGAGACCTTTCCATTAATCATAAAGGTTAGGCATCATGGAGGAAAGCTCATTAGAACAATTATCAAGGAAAGAAAGAGGAAGCTACATTACGCGTACATCTGTCTATTTCAACTGTAATTTGATGAGACCTTTCCATTAACTGCAAGGCTAAGCATCATAGAGGAAAGCTCATCAGGACAATTATTATGAAAGCAGAGGGAAGCTACATTACGGGTACATCTGTCTATTTCTACTGTGCAATTTGATGAGACCTTTCCATTAATCATAAAGGCTAAGCATCATAGAGGAAAGCTCATCAGAACAATTACCGCGAAAGCAGAGGGAAGCTACATTACGGTTACATCTGTCTATTTCTACTGTAATTTGATGAGACCTTTCCATTAATCATAAAGGCTAAGCATCATAGAGGAAAGCTCATCAGAACAATTATTATGAAAGCAGAGGGGAAGCTAAGATGGTTACATCTGTCTATTTCTACTGTAATTTGATGAGACCTTTCCATTAATCATAAAGGCTAAGCATCATAGAGGAAAGCTCATCAGAACAATTATCAAGAAAGCAGAGGGAAGCTACATTACGGTTACATCTGTCTATTTCTACTGTAATTTGATGAGACCTTTCCATTAATCATAAAGGCTAAGCATCATAGAGGAAAGCTCATCAGAACAATTATTATGAAAGCAGAGGGAAGTACATTACGGTTACATCTGTCTATTTCAACTGTAATTTGATGAGACCTTTCCATTAATCAAGTAAAGGCTATGGGTGCATCATAGAGGAAAGCTCATCAGAACAATTATTATGAAAGCAGCAGGGAAGCTACATTACGGTTACATCTGTCTATTTCTACTGTAATTTGATGAGACCTTTCCATTAATCATATAAAGGCTAGGCATCATAGAGGAAAGCTCATCAGAACAATTATTATGAAAGCAGAGGGAAGCTACATTACGGGTACATCTGTCTATTTCTACTGTAATTTGATGGAGACTCCTTCATTAATCATAAAGGCTAGGCATCATAGAGGAAAGCTCATCAGAACAATTATTATGAAAGCAGAGGGAAGCTACATTACGGGTACATCTGTCTATTTCAACTGTAATTTGGATGAGACCTTTCCATTAATCATAAAGGCTAGGCATCATAGAGGAAAGCTCATCAGAACAATTATCATGAAAGCAGAGGGAAGCTACATTACGGTTACATCTGTCTATTTCAACTGTAATTTGATGAGACCTTTCCATTAATCATAAAGGCTAGTGCATCATAGAGGAAAGCTCATCAGAACAATTATCATGAAAGCAGAGGGAAGCTACATTGGCTACATCTGTCTATTTCAACTGTAATTTGATGAGACCTTTCCATTAATCATAAAGGCTAGGCATCATAGAGGAAAGCTCATCAGAACAATTATCATGAAAGCAGAGGGAAGCTACATTACGGTTACATCTGTCTACTACTGTAATTTGATGAGACCTTTCCATTAATCATAAAGGCTAGGCATCATAGAGGAAAGCTCATCAGAACAATTATTATGAAAGCAGAGGGAAGCTACATTACGGGTACATCTGTCTATTTCTACTGTAATTTGATGAGACCTTTCCATTAATCATAAAGGTTAGGTACTCTAGAGGAAAGCTCATCAGAACAATTATTATGAAAGCAGAGGAAGCTACATTACGGGTACATCTGTCTATTTCAACTGTAATTTGATGAGACCTTTCCATTAATCATAAAGGCTAGGCATCATAGAGGAAAGCTCATCAGAACAATTATTATGAAAGCAGAGGGAAGCTACATTACGGTTACATCTGTCTATTTCAACTGTAATTTGATGAGACCTTTCCATTAACTCATAAAGGGCTAGGCATCATAGAGGAAAGCTCATCAGAACACTATTATGAAAGCAGAGGGAAGCTACATTACGGTTACATCTGTCTATTTCAACTGTACTCTGATGAGACCTTTCCATTAATCATAAAGGCTGGTGATCATAGAGGAAAGCTCATCAGAACAATTATTATGAAAGCAGAGGGAAGCTACATTACGGTTACATCTGTCTATTTCAACTGTACTCTGATGAGACCTTTCCATTAATCATAAAGGCTAGGCATCATAGAGGAAAGCTCATCAGAACAATTATTATGAAAGCAGAGGGAAGCTACATTACGGTTACATCTGTCTATTTCAACTGTAATTTGATGAGACCTTTCCATTAATCATAAAGGCTAAGCATCATAGAGAGTGCTCATCAGAACAATTATTATGAAAGCAGAGGGAGTTATTACTTTTGGTTACATCTGTCTATTTCAACTGTAATTTGATGAGACCTTTCCATTAATCATAAAGGTTAGGCATCATAGAGGAAAGCTCATCAGAACAATTATTATGAAAGCAGAGGGAAGCTACATTACGGGTACATCTGTCTATTTCAACTGTAATTTGATGAGACCTTCCATTAATCATAAAGGCTAGGCAGGACTGCGAGGAAAGCTCATCAGAACAATTATTATGAAAGCAGAGGGAAGCTTACATTACGGTTACATCTGTCTATTTCAACTGTAATTTGATGAGACCTTTCCATTAATCATAAAAAGGCTAGGCATCATAGAGGAAAGCTCATCAGAACAATTATTATGAAAGCAGAGGGAAGCTACATTACGGTTACATCTGTCTATTTCAACTGTAATTTGATGAGACCTTTCCATTAATCATAAAGGCTAGGCATCATAGAGGAAAGCTCATCAGAACAATTATTATGAAAGCAGAGGGAAGCTACATTACGGTTACATCTGTCTATTTCAACTGTAATTTGATGAGACCTTTCCATTAATCATAAAGGCTAGGCATCATAGAGGAAAGCTCATCAGAACAATTATTATGAAAGCAGAGGGAAGTTACATTACGTAAGCTACATCTGTCTATTTCAACTGTAATTTGATGAGACCTTTCCATTAATCATAAAGGCTACATCACCTATAGAGGAAAGCTCATTAGAACAATTAATATGAAAGCAGAGGGAAGCTACATTACGGTTACATCTGTCTATTTCAACTGTAATTTGATGAGACCTTTCCATTAATCATAAAGGCTAAGCATCATAGAGGAAAGCTCATTAGAACAATTATTATGAAAGCAGAGGGAAGCTACATTACGGTTACATCTGTCTATTTCAACTGTAATTTGATGAGACCTTCCATTAATCATAAAGGCTAAGCATCATAGAGGAAAGCTCATCAGAACAATTATTATGAAAGCAGAGGGAAGTACATTACGGTTACATCTGTCTATTTCAACTGTAATTTGATGGAGACCTTTCCATTAATCATAAAGGCTAAGCATCATAGAGGAAAGCTCATTAGAACAATTATTATGAAAGCAGAGGGAAGCTACATTACGGTTACATCTGTCTATTTCAACTGTAATTTGATGAGACTCCATTAATCATAAAGGCTAAGCATCATAGAGGAAAGCTCATCAGAACAATTATTATGAAAGCAGAGGGAAGCTACATTACGGTTACATCTGTCTATTTCAACTGTAATTTGATGAGACCTTTCCATTAATCATAAAGGCTAAGCATCATAGAGGAAAGCTCATCAGAACAATTATTATGAAAGCAGAGGGAAGCTACATTACGGTTACATCTGTTCATTTCAACTGTAATTTGATGAGACCTTTTCCATTAATCATAAAGGCTAAGCATCATAGAGGAAAGCTCATCAGAACAATTATTATGAAAGCAGTGGAAGCGATTAAATACGGTTACATCTGTCTATTTCAACTGTAATTTGATGAGACCTTTCCATTAATCATAAAGGCTAGGCATCATAGAGGAAAGCTCATCAGAACAATTATTATGAAAGCAGAGGGAAGCTACATTACGGTTACATCTGTCTATTTCAACTGTAATTTGATGAGACCTTTCCATTAATCATAAAGGCTAAGCATCATAGAGGAAAGCTCATTAGAACAATTATTATGAAAGCAGAGGGAAGCTACATTACGGTTACATCTGTCTATTTCAACTGTAATTTGATGAGACCTTTCCATTAATCATAAAGGCGTCAAGCATCATAGAGGAAAGCTCATTAGAACAATTATTATGAAAGCAGAGGGAAGCTACATTACGGTTACATCTGTCTATTTCAACTGTAATTTGATGAGACCTTTCCATTAATCATAAAGGCTAGGCATCATAGAGGAAAGCTCATCAGAACAATTATTATGAAAGCAGAGGGAAGCTACATTACGGTTACATCTGTCTATTTCAACTGTAATTTGGATGAGACCTTTCCATTAATCATAAAGGCTAAGCATCATAGAGGAAAGCTCATTAGAACAATTATTATGAAAGCAGAGGGAAGCTACATTGATGGTTACATCTGTCTATTTCAACTGTAATTTGATGAGACCTTTCCATTAATCATAAAGGCTAGGCATCATAGAGGAAAGCTCATCAGAACAATTATTATGAAAGCAGAGGGAAGCTACATTACGGTTACATCTGTCTATTTCTTACTGTAATTTGATGAGACCTTTCCATTAATCATAAAGGCTAGGTATCATAGAGGAAAGCTCATCAGAACAATTATTATGAAAGCAGAGGGAAGCTACATTACGGTTACATCTGTCTATTTCTACTGTACTCTGATGAGACCTTTCCATTAATCATAAAGGCTAGGCATCATAGAGGAAAGCTCATCAGAACAATTATTATGAAAGCAGAGGGAAGCTACATACACACATCTGTCTATTTCTACTGTAATTTGATGAGACCTTTCCATTAATCATAAAGGCTAAGCATCATAGAGGAAAGCTCATCAGAACAATTATTATGAAAGCAGAGGGAAGCTACATTACGCGTACATCTGTCTATTTCTACTGTAATTTGATGAGACCTTTCCATTAATCATAAAGGCTAGGCATCATGGAGGAAAGCTCATTAGAACAATTATCATGAAAGCAGAGGGAAGCTACATTACGCGTACATCTGTCTATTTCAACTGTAATTTGATGAGACCTTTCCATTAATCATAAAGGCTAAGCATCATAGAGGAAAAGCTCTCATCAGACAATTATTATGAAAGCAGAGGAAGCTACATTACGGTTGCATCTGTCTATTTCTACTGTAATTTGATGAGACCTTTCCATTAATCATAAAGGCTAGGGCATCATAGAGGAAAGCTCATCAGGACAATTATTATGAAAGCAGTAGGAAGCTACATTACGCGTACATCTGTCTATTTCTACTGTAATTTGATGAGACCTTTCCATTAATCATAAAGGCTAAGCATCATAGAGGAAAGCTCATCAGAACAATTATTATGAAAGCAGAGGGAAGCTAAGACATGGTTACATCTGTCTATTTCTACTGTAATTTGATGAGACCTTTCCATTAATCATAAAGGCTAGGCATCATAGAGGAAAGCTCATCAGGACAATTATTATGAAAGCAGAGGGAAGCTACATTACGCGTACATCTGTCTATTTCTACTGTAATTTGATGAGACCTTTCCATTAATCATAAAGGCTAAGCATCATAGAGGAAAGCTCATCAGAACAATTATTATGAAAGCAGAGGAAGCCACATTACGCGTACATCTGTCTATTTCTACTGTAATTTGATGAGACCTTTCCATTAATCATAAAGGCTAGGCATCATAGAGGAAAGCTCATCAGGACAATTATTATGAAAGCAGAGGGAAGCTACATTATGGGTACATCTGTCTATTTCAATCCGCCAGTAATTTGATGAGACCTTTCCATTAATCATAAAGGCTAGGCATCATAGAGGAAAGCTCATCAGAACAATTATTATGAAAGCAGAGGAAGCTACATTACGGTTACATCTGTCTATTTCTACTGTAATTTGATGAGACCTTTCCATTAATCATAAAGGCTAAGCATCATAGAGGAAAGCTCATCAGAACAATTATTATGAAAGCAGAGGGAAGCTACATTACGCGTACATCTGTCTATTTCTACTGTAATTTGATGAGACCTTTCCATTAATCATAAAGGCTAGGCATCATAGAGGAAAGCTCATCAGAACAATTATTATGAAAGCAGAGGGAAGCTACATTACGGTTACATCTGTCTATTTCAACTGTAATTTGATGAGACCTTTCCATTAATCATAAAGGCTAGTATCATAGAGGAAAGCTCATCAGAACAATTATTATGAAAGCAGAGGGAAGCTACATTACGCGTACATCTGTCTATTTCTACTGTAATTTGATGAGACCTTCCATTAATCATAAAAAGGCTAAGCATCATAGAGGAAAGCTCATCAGAACAATTATTATGAAAGCAGAGGAAGCTACATTACGCGTACATCTGTCTATTTCTACTGTAATTTGATGAGACCTTTCCATTAATCATAAAGGCTAGGCATCATAGAGGAAAGCTCATCAGAACAATTATTATGAAAGCAGAGGGGTTACATTACGCGTACATCTGTCTATTTCTTACTGTATTTGATGAGACCTTTCCATTAATCATAAAGGCTAGGCATCATGGAGGAAAGCTCATTAGAACAATTATCATGAAAGCAGAGGGGAAGCTACATTACGCGTACATCTGTCTATTTCTACTTTAATTTGATGACCTCTTCCATTAATCATAAAGGCTAGGCATCATGGAGGAAAGCTTCATTAGGAACAATTATCATGAAAGCAGAGGGAAGCTACATTACGGTTACATCTGTCTATTTCTACTGTAATTTGATGAGACCTTTCCATTAATCATAAAGGCTAAGCATCATAGAGGAAAGCTCATCAGAACAATTATTATGAAAGCAGAGGGAAGCTACATTACGCGTACATCTGTCTATTTCTACTGTAATTTGATGACCTTTCCATTTAATCATAAAGGCTACATCATAGAGGAAAGCCATCAGAACAATTATTATGAAAGCAGAGGGAAGTTGTTACGCGTACATCTGTCTATTTTACTGTAATTTGATGAGACCTTTCCATTAATCATAAAGGCTAGACATCATAGAGGAAAGCTCATCAGAACAATTATTATGAAAGCAGAGGGAAGCTACATTACGCGTACATCTGTCTATTTCTACTGTGAATTGATGAGACCTTTCCATTAATCATAAAGGCTAGGCATCATAGAGGAAAGCTCATCAGAACAATTATGTGTTAAGAGGGAAGCTTACATTACGCGTACATCTATCTATTTCTACTGTAATTTGATGAGACCTTTCCATTAATCATAAAGGCTAGGCATCATGGAGGAAAGCTCATTAGAACAATTATCATGAAAGCAGAGGGAAGCTACATTACGCGTACATCTGTTCATTTCAACTGTAATTTGATGAGACTCTTTCCATTAATCATAAAGGCTAAGCATCATAGAGGAAAGCTCATCAGGACAATTATTATGAAAGCAGAGGGAAGCTACATTACGGTTACATCTGTCTATTTCTACTGTAATTTGATGAGACCTTTCCATTAATCATAAAGGCTAGGCATCATAGATGGTGCTCATCAGGACAATTATTATGAAAGCAGAGGGAAGCTACATTACGCGTACATCTGTCTATTTCTACTGTAATTTGATGAGACCTTTCCATTAATCATAAAGGCTAAGCATCATAGAGGAAACAATTATTATGAAAGCAGAGGAAGCTACATTACGGTTACATCTGTCTATTTCTACTGTAATTTGATGAGACCTTTCCATTAATCATAAAGGCTAGGCATCATAGAGGAAAGCTCAGAACAATTATTATGAAAGCATAGTGGCTACATTACGGTTACATCTGTCTATTTCTACTGTAATTTGGATGAGACCTTTCCATTAATCATAAAGGCTAGGTATCATAGAGGAAAGCTCATCAGGACAATTATCATGAAAGCAGAGGGAAGCTACATTACGGTTACATCTGTCTATTTCTACTGTAATTTGATGAGACCTTTCCATTAATCATAAAGGCTAAGCATCATAGAGGAAAGCTCATCAGAACAATTATTATGAAAGCAGAGGGAAGCTACATTACGGTTACATCTGTCTATTTCTACTGTAATTTGATGAGACCTTTCCATTAATCATAAAGGCTAGGCATCATAGAGGAAAGCTCATCAGACAATTATCATGAAAGCAGAGGGAAGCTACATTACGGTTACATCTGTCTATTTCTACTGTAACTTGATGAGACCTTTCCATTAATCATAAAGGCTAGGCATCATAGAGGAAAGCTCATCAGGACAATTATTATGAAAGCAGAGGGAAGCTACATTACGGTTACATCTGTCTATTTCTACTGTAATTTGATGAGACCTTTCCATTAATCATAAAGGCTAGGCATCATAGAGGAAAGCTCATCAGGACAATTATTATGAAAGCAGAGGGAAGCTACATTACGGTTACATCTGTCTATTTCTACTGTAATTTGATGAGACCTTCATTAATCATAAAGGCTAGGCATCATAGAGGAAAGCTCATCAGGACAATTATTATGAAAGCAGAGGAAGCCACATTACGGTTACATCTGTCTATTTCAACTGTAATTTGATGAGACCTTTCCATTAATCATAAAGGCTAGGCATCATAGAGGAAAGCTCATCAGAACAATTATCATGAAAGCAGAGGGAAGCTACATTACGGGTACATCTGTCTATTTCAACTGTAATTTGATGAGACCTTTCCATTAATCATAAAGACTAGGCATCATAGAGGAAAGCTCATCAGAACAATTATTATGAAAGCAGAGGGAAGCTACATTACGCGTACATCTGTCTATTTCAACTGTAATTTGATGAGACCTTTCCATTAATCATAAAGGCTAGGCATCATAGAGGAAAGCTCATCAGGACAATTATTATGAAAGGAGGGAAGCTACATTACGGTTACATTCGTCTATTTCAACTGTAATTTGATGAGACCTTTCCATTAATCATAAAGGCTAGGCATCATAGAGGAAAGCTCATCAGAACAATTATTATGAAAGCAGAGGGAAGCTACATTACGGTTACATCTGTCTATTTCTACTGTAATTTGATGAGACCTTTCCATTAATCATAAAGGCTAGGTATCACAGAGGAAAGCTCATCAGAACAATTATTATGAAAGCAGAGGGAAGTTACATTACGCGTACATCTGTCTATTTCTACTGTAATTTGATGAGACCTTTCCATTAATCATAAAGGCTAAGCATCATAGAGGAAAGCTCATCAGAACAATTATTATGAAAGCAGAGGGAAGCTACATTACGGTTACATCTGTCTATTTCAACTGTACTTGGATGAGACCTTTCCATTAATCATAAAGGCTAGGCATCATAGAGGAAAGCTCATCAGAACAATTATTATGAAAGCAGAGGGAAGCTACATTATGCATACATCTGTCTATTTCAACTGTAATTTGATGAGACCTTTCCATTAATCATAAAGGCTAGGCATCATAGAGGAAAGCTCAGGACAATTATTATTATGAAAGCAGAGGGAAGCTACATTACGGGTACATCTGTCTATTTCAACTGTAATTTGATGAGACCTTTCCATTAATCATAAAGGCTAGGCATCATAGAGGAAAGCT
>JBBBDQ010015991.1:0-16155 GCA_037127315.1 Ascarosepion bandense | reverse complement strand
AATTTGATGAGACCTTTCCATTAATCATAAAGGCTAGGCATCATAGAGGAAAGCTCATCAGAACAATTATTATGAAAGCAGAGGGAAGCTACATTACGGGTACATCTGTCTATTTCTACTGTAATTTGATGAGACCTTTCCATTAATCATAAAGGCTAGGCATCATAGAGGAAAGCTCATCAGAACAATTATTATGAAAGCAGAGGGAAGCTACATTACGGGTACATCTGTCTATTTCTACTGTAATTGATGAGACCTTTCCGACAATCATAAAGGCTAGGCATCATAAGAGGAAAGCTCATCAGGACAATTATTATGAAAGCAGAGGAAGCTACATTACGGTTACATCTGTCTATTTCTACTATATTTCAGTGAGACCTTTCCATTAATCATAAGGCTAGGCATCATAGGAGAAAGCTCATCAGAACAATTATTATGAAAGCAGAGGGAAGCTACATTACGGGTACATCTGTCTATTTCTACTGTAATTGATGAGACCTTTCATTAATCCCAAAACTAGGCATCATAGAGGAAAGCTCATCAGAACAATTGTTATGAAAGCAGAGAGGAAGCTACATTACGGGTACATCTGTCTATTTCTGTAATTTGATGAGACACTTTCCATTAATCATAAAGGCTAGGCATCATAGAGGAAAGCTCATCAGGACAATTATTATGAAAGCAGAGGAGAAGCTACATTACGGGTACATCTGTCTATTTCTACTGTAATTTGATGAGACCTTTCCATTAATCATAAAAGGCTAGGCATCATAGAGGAAAGCTCATCAGAACAATTATTATGAAAGCAGAGGGAAGCTACATTACAGGTACATCTGTCTATTTCTACTGTAATTTGATGAGACCTTTCCATTAATCATAAAGGCTAGGCATCATAGAGGAAGCTCATCAGGACAATTATTATGAAAGCAGAGGGAAGCTACATTACAGTTACATCTGTCTATTTCTACTGTAATTTGATGAGACCTTTCCATTAATCATAAAGGCTAGGCATCATAGAGGAAAGCTCATCAGAACAATTATTATGAAAGCAGAGGAAGCTACATTACAGGTACATCTGTCTATTTCTGTAATTTGATGAGACCTTTCCATTAATCATAAAGGCTAGGCATCATAAGGAAAGCTCATCAGGACAATTATTATGAAAGCAGAGGGAAGCTACATTACGGGTACATCTGTCTATTTCTACTGTAATTTGATGAGACCTTTCCATTAATCATAAAGGCTAGAGCATCACCAGAGAAGCTCATCAGAACAATTATTATGAAAGCAGAGGAAGCTACATTACGGGTACATCTGTCTATTTCTACTGTAATTTGATGAGACCTTTCCATTAATCATAAAGGCTAGGCATCATAGAGGGAAAGCTCATCAGAACAATTATTATGAAAGCAGAGAGGGAAGCCACATTACAGGTACATCTGTCTATTTCTACTGTAATTTGATGAGACCTTTCCATTAATCATAAAGGCTAGGCATCATAGAGGGAAAGCTCATCAGAACAATTATTATGAAAGCAGAGGGAAGCTACATTACGGGTACATCTGTCTATTATTTCTACTGTAATTTGATGAGACCTTTCCATTAATCATAAAGGCTAGGCATCATAGAGGAAAGCTCATCAGAACAATTATTATGAAAGCAGAGGGAAGCTACATTACAGACATCTGTATTTCTACTGTAATTTGATGAGACCTTTCCATTAATCATAAAGGCTAGGCATCATAGAGGAAAGCTCATCAGGACAATTATTATGAAAGCAGAGGAAGCTACATGCAGTTGCATCTGTCTATTTCTACTGTAATTTGATGAGACCTTTCCATTAATCATAAGAGCTAGGCATCATAGAGGAAAGCTCATCAGAACAATTATTATGAAAGCAGAGGGAAGCTACATTACGGGTACATCTGTCTATTTCAACTGTAATTTGATGAGACCTTTCCATTAATCTATGAGCTAGGCATCATAAGAGGAAAGCTCATCAGAACAATTATTATGAAAGCAGAGGGAAGCTACATTACAGTTACATCTGTCTATTTCTACTGTAATTTGATGAGACCTTTCCATTAATCATAAAGGCTAGGCATGTGGAAAGCTCATCAGACAATTGTATGAAAGCAGAGGGAAGCTACATTACGGGTACATCTGTCTATTTCTACTGTAATTTGATGAGACCTTTCCATTAATCATAAAGGCTAGGCATCATAGAGGAAAGCTCATCAGGACAATTATTATGAAAGCAGAGGGAAGCTACATTACGGGTACATCTGTCTATTTCTACTTTTAACAAATTTGATGAGACCTTTCCATTAATCATAAAGGCTAGGCATCATGAGGAAAGCTCATCAGAACAATTATTATGAAAGCAGAGGGAAGCTACATTACGGGTACATCTGTCTATTTCAACTGTAATTTGATGAGACCTTTCCATTAATCATAAAGGCTAGGCATCATAGAGAAAGCTCATCAGAACAATTATTATGAAAGCAGAGGAAGCTACATGCAGTTTACATCTGTCTATTTCTACTGTAATTTGATGAGACCTTTCCATTAATCATAAAGGCTAGGCATCATAGAGGAAAGCTCATCAGAACAATTATTATGAAAGCAGAGGAAGCTACATTACGGGTACATCTGTCTATTTCTACTGTAATTTGATGAGACCTTTCCATTAATCATAAAGGCTAGGCATCATAGAGGAAAGCTCATCAGGACAATTATTATGAAAGCAGAGGGAAGCTACATTACGGGTACATCTGTCTATTTCTACTGTAATTTGATGAGACCTTTCCATTAATCATAAAGGCTAGGCATCATAGAGGAAAGCTCATCAGAACAATTATTATGAAAGCAGAGGAAGCTACATTACGGGTACATCTGTCTATTTCTGTATGAATTCCAGTGAGACCTTTCCATTAATCATAAAGGCTAGGCATCATAGAGGAAAGCTCATCAGAACAATTATTATGAAAGCAGAGGAAGCTACATTACGGAGTACATCTGTCTATTTCTACTGTAATTTGATGAGACCTTTCCATTAATCATAAAGGCTAGGCATCATAGAGGAAAGCTCATCAGAACAATTATTATGAAAGCAGAGGGAAGCTACATTACGGGTACATCTGTCTATTTCTACTGTAATTTGATGAGACCTTTCCATTAATCATAAAAGGCTAGGCATCATAGAGGAAAGCTCATAGAACAATTATTATGAAAGCAGAGGGAAGCTACATTACAGGTACATCTCTTCTATTTCTACTGTAATTTGATGAGACCTTTCCATTAATCATAAAGGCTAGGCATCATAGAGGAAAACTCATCAGAACAATTATTATGAAAGCAGAGGGAAGCTACATTACGGGTACATCTGTCTATTTCAACTGTAATTTGATGAGACCTTTCCATTAATCATAAAGGCTAGGCATCATAGAGAGAAAGCTCATCAGAACAATTATCATGAAAGCAGAGCTACATTACGGTTACATCTGTCTATTTCAACTGTAATTTGATGAGACCTTTCATTAATCATAAAGGCTAGGCATCATAGAGAGAAAGCTCATCAGAACAATTATCATGAAAGCAGAGGGAAGCTACATTACGCGTACATCTGTCTATTTCAACTGTAATTTGATGAGACCTTTCCATTAATCATAAAGGCTAGGCATCATAGAGGGAAAGCTCATCAGAACAATTATCATGAAAGCAGAGGGAAGCTACATTACGGTTACATCTGTCTATTTCAACTGTAATTTGATGAGACCTTTCCATTAATCATAAAGGCTAGGCATCATAGAGGAAAGCTCATCAGGACAATTATTATGAAAGCAGAGGAAGCTACATTACGGGTACATCTGTCTATTTCAACTGTAATTTGATGAGACCTTTCCATTAATCATAAAGGCTAGGCATCATAGAGGAAAGCTCATCAGAACAATTATCATGAAAGCAGAGGGAAGCTACATGCAGGTACATCTGTCTATTTCTACTGTAATTTGATGAGACCTTTCCATTAATCATAAAGGCTAGGCATCATAGAGAAAACTCATCAGAACAATTATCATGAAAGCAGAGGGAAGCTACATTACGCGTACATCTGTCTATTTCAACTATGGTGATGAGACCTTTCCATTAATCATAAAGGCTAGGCATCATAGAGGAAAGCTCATCAGGACAATTATTATGAAAGCAGAGGGAAGCTACATTACGGGTACATCTGTCTATTTCAACTGTAATTTGATGAGACCTTTCCATTAATCATAAAGGCTAGGCATCATAGAGGAAAGCTCATCAGGACAATTATTATGAAAGCAGAGGGAAGCTACATTACGGGTACATCTGTCTATTTCAGCTGCTGTTGATGGAGACCTTTCCATTAATCATAAAGGCTAGGCATCATGAGGGAAAGCTCATCAGGACAATTATTATGAAAGCAGAGGAAGCTACATTACGGGTACATCTATGCTATTTCTTTTTCTGTAATTTGATGAGACCTTTCCATTAATCATAAAAGCTAGGCATCATAGAGGAAAGCTCATCAGAACAATTATCATGAAAGCAGAGCTACATTACGCGTACATCTGTCTATTTCAACTGTAATTTGATGAGACCTTTCCATTAATCATAAGGCTAGGCATCATAGAGGAAAGCTCATCAGAACAATTATCATGAAAGCAGAGGAAGCTACATTACGGTTACATCTGTCTATTTCAACTATGTTGATGAGACCTTTCCATTAATCATAAAGGCTAGGCATCATAGAGGAAAGCTCATCAGGACAATTATTATGAAAGCAGAGGGAAGCTACATTACAGGTACATCTGTCTATTTCAACTGTAATTTGATGAGACCTTTCCATTAATCATAAAGGCTAGGCATCATAGAGGAAAGCTCATCAGAACAATTATCATGAAAGCAGAGGGAAGCTACATTACAGTTACATCTGTCTATTTCTACTGTAATTTGATGAGACCTTTCCATTAATCATAAAGGCTAGGCATCATAGAGGAAAGCTCATCAGGACAATTATTATGAAAGCAGAGGAAGCTACATTACGGGTACATCTGTCTATTTCTACTGTAATTTGATGAGACCTTTCCATTAATCATAAAGGCTAGGCATCATAGAGGAAAGCTCATCAGAACAATTATTATGAAAGCAGAGGAAGCTACATTACGGTTACATCTGTCTATTTCAACTGTAATTTGATGAGACCTTTCCATTAATCATAAAGGCTAGGCATCCTAGAGGAAAGCTCATCAGAACAATTATTATGAAAGCAGAGGGAAGCTACATTACGGTTACATCTGTCTATTTCTACTGTAATTTGATGAGACCTTTCCATTAATCATAAAGGCTAGGCATCATAGAGGAAAACTCATCAGAACAATTATCATGAAAGCAGAGGGAAGCTACATTACGCGTACATCTGTCTATTTCTACTGTAATTTGATGAAGAGACCTTTTCCATTAATCATAAAGGCTAGGCATCATAGAGGAAGCTCATCAGAACAATTATTATGAAAGCAGAGGGAAGCTACATTACGGGTACATCTGTCTATTTCTACTGTAATTTGATGAGACCTTTCCATTAATCATAAAGGCTAGGCATCATAGAGGAAAGCTCATCAGAACAATTATTATGAAAGCAGAGGGAAGCTACATTACAGGTACATCTGTCTATTTCTACTGTAATTTGATGAGACCTTTCAGTAATCATAAAGGCTAGGCATCATAGAGGAAAGCTCATCAGGACAATTATTATGAAAGCAGAGGAAGCTACATTACGGTTACATCTGTCTATTTCAACTGTAATTTGATGAGACCTTTCCATTAATCATAAAGGCTAGGCATCATAGAGGAAAGCTCATCAGAACAATTATTATGAAAGCAGAGGGAAGCTACATTACGCGTACATCTGTCTATTTCAACTGTAATTTGATGAGACCTTTCCATTAATCATAAAGGCTAAGCATCATAGAGGAAAGCTCATTAGAACAATTATCATGAAAGCAGAGGGAAGCTACATTACGGTTACATCTGTCTATTTCAACTGTAATTTGATGAGACCTTTCCATTAATCATAAAGGCTAGGCATCATAGAGGAAAATAATCAGGACAATTATTATGAAAGCAGAGGAAGCTACATTACGGGTACATCTGTCTATTTCAACTGTAATTTGATGAGACCTTTCCATTAATCATAAAGGCTAGGCATCATAGAGGGGAAAGCTCATCAGAACAATTATTATGAAAGCAGAGGAAGCTACATTACGCGTACATCTGTCTATTCCAACTTTATAATTTGATGAGACCTTTCCATTAATCATAAAGGCTAGGCATCATAGAGGAAAGCTCATCAGAACAATTATTATGAAAGCAGAGGAAGCTACATTACGCGTACATCTGTCTATTTCTACTGTAATTTGATGAGACCTTTCCATTAATCATAAAGGCTAGGCATCATAGAGGAAAGCTCATCAGGACAATTATTATGAAAGCAAGAGGAAGCTACATTACGGGTACATCTGTCTATTTCAACTGTAATTTGATGAGACCTTTCCATTAATCATAAAGGCTAGGCATCATAGAGGAAAGCTCATCAGGACAATTATTATGAAAGCAGAGGGAAGCTACATTACGGGTACATCTGTCTATTTCTACTGTAATTTGATGAGACCTTTCCATTAATCATAAAGACTAGGCATCCTTAGAGGAAAGCTCATCAGAACAATTATTATGAAAGCAGAGGGAGAAGCTACATTTTGAACACATCTGTCTATTTCAACTGTAATTTGATGAGACCTTTCCATTAATCATAAAGGCTAGGCATCATAGAGGAAAGCTCATCAGAACAATTATTATGAAAGCAGAGGGAAGCTACATTACGGGTACATCTGTCTATTTCAACTGTAATTTGATGAGACCTTTCCATTAATCATAAAGGCTAGGCATCATAGAGGAAAGCTCATCAGAACAATTATTATGAAAGCAGAGGGAAGCTACATTACGGTTACATCTGTCTATTTCAACTGTAATTTGATGAGACCTTTCCATTAATCATAAAGGCTAAGGCATCATGAAAACAAATCAGAACAATTATTATGAAAGCAGAGGGAGGCTACATTACGGGTACATCTGTCTATTTCTACTGTAATTTGATGAGACCTTTCCATTAATCATAAAGGCTAGGCATCATAGAGGAAAGCTCATCAGAACAATTATTATGAAAGCAGAGGAAGCTACATTACGGGTACATCTGTCTATTTCTGTAATTTGATGAGACCTTTCCATTAATCATAAAGATAGGCATCATAGAGGAAAGCTCATCAGGACAAAGGGTATTATGAAAGCAGAGGAAGCTACATTACGGTTACATCTGTCTATTTCAACTGTAATTTGATGAGACCTTTCCATTAATCATAAAGGCTAGGCATCATAGAGGAAAGCTCATCAGAACAATTATCATGAAAGCAGAGGGAAGCTACATTACGGGTACATCTGTCTATTTCTACTGTAATTTGATGAGACCTTTCCATTAATCATAAAGGCTAGGCATCATAGAGAGAAAACTCATCAGAACAATTATCATGAAAGCAGAGGAAGCTACATTACGGGTACATCTGTCTACTGTAATTTGATGAGACCTTTCCATTAATCATAAAGGCTAGGCATCATAAGGAAAGCTCATTAGAACAATTATTATGAAAGCAGAGGGAAGCTACATTACGGGTACATCTGTCTATTTCAACTGTAATTTGATGAGACCTTTCCATTAATCATAAAGGCTAGGCATCATAGAGGAAAGCTCATCAGAACAATTATCATGAAAGCAGAGGGAAGCTACATTACGGGTACATCTGTCTATTTCTACTGTGAGCAGTGAGACCTTTCCATTAATCATAAAGCTAGGCATCATAGAGGAAAGCTCATCAGAACAATTATCATGAAAGCAGAGGGAAGCAACATTACGCGTACATCTGTCTATTTCTACTGTAATTTGATGAGACCTTTCCATTAATCATAAAGGCTAAGCATCATAGAGGAAAGCTCATCAGAACAATTATCATGAAAGCAGAGGGAAGCTACATTACGGGTACATCTGTCTATTTCTACTGTAATTTGATGAGACCTTTCCATTAATCATAAAGGCTAGGCATCATAGAGGAAAGCTCATTAGAACAATTATCATGAAAGCAGAGGGAAGCTACATTACGGTTACATCTGTCTATTTCAACTGTAATTTGATGAGACCTTTCCATTAATCATAAGGCTAGGCATCATGAAGGAAAGCTCATTAGAACAATTATCATGAAAGCAGAGGGAAGCTACATTACAGTTACATCTGTCTATTTCAACTGTAATTTGATGAGACCTTTCCATTAATCATAAAGGCTAGGCATCATAGAGGAAAGCATTAGAACAATTATCATGAAAGCAGAGGGAAGCTACATTACGGGTACATCTGTCTATTTCTACTGTAATTTGATGAGACCTTTCCATTAATCATAAAGCTAAGCATCATAGAGGAAAGCTCATCAGAACAACAATTATCATGAAAGCAGAGGCTACGTTACGCGTACATCTGTCTATTTCAACTGTAATTTGATGAGACCTTTCCATTAATCATAAAGGCTAGGCATCATGAGAGAGCTCATCAGAACAATTATTATGAAAGCAGAGGGAAGCTACATTACGGTTACATCTGTCTATTTCAACTGTAATTTGATGAGACCTTTCCATTAATCATAGAGAGCTAGGCATCATAGAGGAAAGCTCATTAGAACAATTATTATGAAAGCAGAGGGAAGCTACATTACGGTTACATCTGTCTATTTCAACTGTAATTTGATGAGACCTTTCCATTAATCATAAAGGCTAGGCATCATAGAAGCTCATCAGAACAATTATCATGAAAGCAGAGGGAAAGCTACATTACGGTTACATCTGTCTATTTCAACTGTAATTTGATGAGACCTTTCCATTAATCATAAAGGCTAGGCATCATAGAGGAAGCTCATCAGAACAATTATCATGAAAGCAGAGGAAGCTACATTACGGTTACATCTGTCTATTTCAACTGTAATTTGATGAGACCTTTCCATTAATCATAAAGGCTAGGCATCATAGAGGAAAGCTCATCAGAACAATTATTATGAAAGCAGAGGAAGCTACATTACGGTTACATCTGTCTATTTCAACTGTAATTTGATGAGACCTTTCCATTAATCATAAAGGCTAGGCATCATAGAGGAAAGCTCATTAGAACAATTATTATGAAAGCAGAGGAAGCTACATTACAGTTGCATCTGTCTATTTCAACTGTAATTTGATGAGACCTTTCCATTAATCATAAAGGCTAGGCATCATAGAGGAAAGCTCATTAGAACAATTATTATGAAAGCAGAGGGAAAGCTACATTACGGTTACATCTGTCTATTTCAACTGTAATTTGATGAGACCTTTCCATTAATCATAAAGGCTAGGCATCATAGAGGAAAGCTCATCAGAACAATTATCATGAAAGCAGAGGAAGCTACATTACGGTTACATCTGTCTATTTCAACTGTAATTTGATGAGACCTTTCCATTAATCATAAGGCTAGGCATCATAGAGGAAAGCTCATCAGAACAATTATTATGAAAGCAGAGCTACATTACGGTTACATCTGTCTATTTCAACTGTAATTTGATGAGACCTTTCCATTAATCATAAAGGCTAGGCATCATAGAGGAAAGCTCATCAGAACAATTATCATGAAAGCAGAGCTACATTACAGGTACATCTGTCTATTTCAACTGTAATTTGATGAGACCTTTCCATTAATCATAAAGAGCTAGGCATCATAGAGGAAAGCTCATCAGAACAATTATCATGAAAGCAGAGGGAAGCTACATTACGGGTACATCTGTCTATTTCAACTGTAATTTGATGAGACCTTTCCATTAATCATAAAGGCTAGGCATCATAGAGGAAAGCTCATCAGAACAATTATCATGAAAGCAGAGGAAGCTACATTACGGGTACATCTGTCTATTTCAACTGTAATTTGATGAGACCTTTCCATTAATCATAAAGGCTAAGCATCATAGAGGAAAGCTCATCAGGACAATTATCATGAAAGCAGAGGGAAGCTATATTACAGTTTACATCTGTCTATTTCAACTGTAATTTGATGAGACCTTTCCATTAATCATAAAGGCTAGGCATCATAGAGGAAAGCTCATCAGAACAATTATCATGAAAGCAGAGGGAAGCTACATTACGGGTACATCTGTCTATTTCAACTGTAATTTGATGAGACCTTTCCATTAATCATAAAGGCTAGGCATCATAGAGGAAAGCTCATTAGAACAATTATTATGAAAGCAGAGGAAGCTACATTACGGGTACATCTGTCTATTTCAACTGTAATTTGATGAGACCTTTCCATTAATCATAAAGGCTAGGCATCATAGAGGAAAGCTCATCAGAACAATTATCATGAAAGCAGAGGGAGGCTACATTACGGTTACATCTGTCTATTTCAACTGTAATTTGATGAGACCTTTCCATTAATCATAAAGGCTAGGCATCATAGAGGAAAGCTCATCAGAACAATTATCATGAAAGCAGAGGGAAGCTACATTACGGGTACATCTGTCTATTTCAACTGTAATTTGATGAGACCTTTCCATTAATCATAAAGGCTAGGCATCATAGAGGAAAGCTCATCAGAACAATTATCATGAAAGCAGAGGGAAGCTACATTGCAGGTACATCTGTCTATTTCAACTGTAATTTGATAGGACCTTTCCATTAATCATAAGGCTAGGCATCATGAGAGAGCTCATTAGAACAATTATCATGAAAGCAGAGGCTACATTACGCGTACATCTGTCTATTTCTACTGTAATTTGATGAGACCTTTCCATTAATCATAAAGGCTAGGCATCATGGAGGAAAGCTCATTAGAACAATTATCATGAAAGCAGAGGGAAGCTACATTACGCGTACATCTGTCTATTTCTACTGTAATTTGATGAGACCTTTCCATTAATCATAAAGGCTAGGCATCATAGAGAGAAAGCTCATCAGGACAATTATTATGAAAGCAGAGGAAGCTACATTACGGGTACATCTGTCTATTTCAACTGTAATTTGATGAGACCTTTCCATTAATCATAAAGGCTAGGCATCATAGAGGAAAGCTCATTAGAACAATTATCATGAAAGCAGAGGAAAGCTACATTACGCGTACATCTGTCTATTTCTCTGTAATTTGATGAGACCTTTCCATTAATCATAAAGGCTAGGCATCATGGGGGAAAGCTCATCAAGACAATTATCATGAAAGCAGAGAGAGCTACATTACAGTTACATCTGTCTATTTCAACTGTAATTTGATGAGACCTTTCCATTAATCATAAAATGAGCATCATAGAGGAAAGCTCATCAGGACAATTATTATGAAAGCAGAGGAAGCTACATTACGGTTACATCTGTCTATTTCAACTGTAATTTGATGAGACCTTTCCATTAATCATAAAGGCTAGGCATCATAGAGGAAAGCTCATCAGGACAATTATTATGAAGAAGCAGGGAAGCTACATTACGGTTACATCTGTCTATTTCAACTGTAATTTGATGAGACCTTTCCATTAATCATAAAGGCTAGGCATCATAGAGGAAAGCTCATCAGGACAATTATTATGAAAGCAGAGGGAAGCTACATTACGCGTACATCTGTCTATTTCTACTGTAATTTGATGAGACCTTTCGGTAATCCATAAAATGAGCATCATGAGGGAAGCTCATTAGAACAATTATTATGAAAGCAGAGGGAAGCTACATTACGGTTACATCTGTCTGTTTCAACTATGGTGATGGAACCTTTCCATTAATCATAAAGGCTAGGCATCATAGAGGAAAGCTCATCAGGACAATTATTATGAAAGCAGAGGGAAGCTACATTACGGGTACATCCTGTCTATTTCTACTGTAATTTGATGAGACCTTTCCATTAATCATAAAGGCTAGGCATCATAGAGGAAAGCTCATCCAGAACAATTATTATGAAAGCAGAGGGAAGCTACATTACGGTTACATCTGTCTATTTCTACTGTAATTTGATGAGACCTTTCCATTAATCATAAAGAGCTAGGCATCATGAGAAAGCTCATCAGAACAATTATTATGAAAGCAGAGGGAAGCTACATTACGCGTACATCTGTCTATTTCAACTGTAATTTGATGAGACCTTTCCATTAATCATAAAGGCTAGGCATCATAGAGGAAAGCTCATCAGAACAATTATTATGTAAAGCAGAGGAAGCTACATTACGCGTACATCTGTCTATTTCAACTGTAATTTGATGAGACCTTTCCATTAATCATAAAGGCTAGGCATCATGAGAGAGCTCATCAGAACAATTATTATGAAAGCAGAGGGAAGCTACATTACGGGTACATCTGTCTATTTCAACTGTAATTTGATGAGACCTTTCCATTAATCATAAAGGCTAGGCATCATAGAGGAAAGCTCATCAGGACAATTATTATGAAAGCAGAGGGAAGCTACATTACGCGTACATCTGTCTATTTCAACTATATTGTTGAGACCTTTCCATTAATCATAAGAGCTAAGCATCATAGAGGAAAACTCATCAGAACAATTATTATGAAAGCAGAGGGAGGCTACATTACGGTTACATCTGTCTACTACAACTGTAATTTGATGAGACCTTTCCATTAATCATAAAGGCTAGGCATCATAGAGCTCATCAGAACAATTATTATGAAAGCAGAGGGAAATACATTACGGTTACATCTGTCTATTTCAACTGTAATTTGATGAGACCTTTCCATTAATCATAAAGGCTAGGCATCATAGAGGAAGCTCATCAGGACAATTATTATGAAAGCAGAGGAAGCTACATTACGCGTACATCTGTCTATTTCAACTATGTGATGAGACCTTTCCATTAATCATAAAGGCTAGGCATCATAGAGGAAAGCTCATCAGGACAATTATTATGAAAGCAGAGGGAAGCTACATTACGGTTACATCTGTCTATTTCAACTATATTTGATGAGACCTTTCCATTAATCATAAAAGGCCAAGCATCATGAGGAAAGCTCATCAGAACAATTATTATGAAAGCAGAGGGAAGCTACATTACGCGTACATCTGTCTATTTCAACTGTAATTTGATGAGACCTTTCCATTAATCATAAAGGCTAAGCATCATAGAGGAAAGCTCATCAGAACAATTATTATGAAAGCAGAGGGAAGCTACATTACGCGTACATCTGTCTATTTCAACTATGATGAGACCTTTTCCATTAATCATAAAGGCTAGGCATCATAGAGGAAAGCTCATCAGAACAATTATTATGAAAGCAGAGGGAAGCTACATTACGCGTACATCTGTCTATTTCAACTGTAATTTGATGAGACCTTTCCATTAATCATAAAGGCTAAGCATCATAGAGGAAAGCTCATCAGAACAATTATTATGAAAGCAGAGGGAAGCTACATTACAGTTACATCTGTCTATTTCCAACTGTAATTTGATGAGACCTTTCCATTAATCATAAAGGCTAGGCATCATAGAGGAAAGCTCATCAGAACAATTATCATGAAAGCAGAGGGAAGCTACATTACGCGTACATCTGTCTATTTCAACTGTAATTTGATGAGACCTTTCCATTAATCATAAAGGCTAGGCATCATGAAAATAAGAACAATTATTATGAAAGCAGAGGGAAGCTACATTACAGTTGCACATCTGTCTATTTCAACTGTAATTTGATGAGACCTTTCCATTAATCATAAAGGCTAGGCATCTAGAGGAAAGCTCATCAGAACAATTATTATGAAAGCAGAGGGAAGCTACATTACGCGTACATCTGTCTATTTCAACTGTAATTTGATGAGACCTTTCCATTAATCATAAAGGCTAGGCATCATGGAAAGCTCATCAGGACAATTATTATGAAAGCAGAGGGAAGCTACATTACGCGTACATCTGTCTATTTCTACTGTAATTTGATGAGACCTTTCCATTAATCATAAAGGCTAGGCATCATAGAGGAAAGCTCATTAGAACAATTATTATGAAAGCAGAGGAAGCTACATTACGGTTACATCTGTCTATTTCAACTGTAATTTGATGAGACCTTTCCATTAATCATAAGGCTAGGCATCATAGAGGAAAGCTCATCAGAACAATTATTATGAAAGCAGAGGGAAGCTACATTACGGTTACATCTGTCTATTTCAGCTGTAATTTGATGAGACCTTTCCATTAATCATAAAGGCTAGGCATCATAGAGGAAAGCTCATCAGAACAATTATTATGAAAGCAGAGGGAAGCTACATTACGCGTACATCTGTCTATTTCAACTGTAATTTGATGAGACCTTTCCATTAATCATAAAGGCTAGGCATCATAGAGGAAAGCTCATCAGGACAATTATTATGAAAGCAGAGGGAAGCTACATTACGCGTACATCTGTCTATTTCTACTGTAATTTGATGAGACCTTTGATAATCATAAAGGCTAGGCATCATAGAGGAAAGCTCATTAGAACAATTATTATGAAAGCAGAGGGAAGCTACATTACGGTTACATCTGTCTATTTCAACTGTAATTTGATGAGACCTTTCCATTAATCATAAAGGCTAGGCATCATGAGAGAAACTCATCAGAACAATTATTATGAAAGCAGAGGGAAGCTACATTACGCGTACATCTGTCTATTTCAACTGTAATTTGATGAGACCTTTCCATTAATCATAAAGGCTAGGCATCATAGAGGAAAGTTCATCAGGACAATTATTATGAAAGCAGAGGGAAGCTACATTACGGTTACATCTGTCTATTTCAACTGTAATTTGATGAGACCTTTCCATTAATCATAAAGGCTAGGCATCATAGAGGAAAGCTCATCAGGACAATTATTATGAAAGCAGAGGGAAGCTACATTACGGTTACATCTGTCTATTTCAACTGTAATTTGATGAGACCTTTCCATTAATCATAAAGGCTAGGCATCATAGAGGAAAGCTCATTAGAACAATTATCATGAAAGCAGAGGAAGCTACATTACAGTTACATCTGCAATATTTCTACTGTAATTTGATGAGACCTTTCCATTAATCATAAAGGCTAGGCATCTTAGAGGAAAGCTCATCAGGACAATTATCATGAAAGCAGAGGGAAGCTACATTACGGTTACATCTGTCTATTTCAACTGTAATTTGATGAGACCTTTCCATTAATCATAAAGGCTAGGCATCATAGAGGAAAGCTCATTAGAACAATTATTATGAAAGCAGAGGAAGCTACATTACGCGTACATCTGTCTATTTCTACTGTAATTTGATGAGACCTTTCCATTAATCATAAAGGCTAGGCATCATAGAGGAAAGCTCATCAGGACAATTATTATGAAAGCAGAGGAAGCTACATTACGGTTACATCTGTCTATTTCAACTGTAATTTGATGAGACCTTTCCATTAATCATAAAGGCTAGGCATCATAGAGGAAAGCTCATTAGAACAATTATTATGAAAGCAGAGGAAGCTACATTACGGGTACATCTGTCTATTTCAACTGTAATTTGATGAGACCTTTCCATTAATCATAAGAGCTAGGCATCATAGAGGAAAGCTCATTAGAACAATTATTATGAAAGCAGGGAAGCTACATTACGGTTACATCTGTCTATTTCAACTGTAATTTGATGAGACCTTTCCATTAATCATAAAGGCTAGGCATCATAGAGGAAAGCTCATTAGAACAATTATTATGAAAGCAGAGAGCTATTACAGTTACATCTGTCTATTTCAACTGTAATTTGATGAGACCTTTCCATTAATCATAAAGGCTAGGCATCATAGAGAGAAAGCTCATTAGAACAATTATCATGAAAGCAGAGGGAAGCTACATTACGGTTACATCTGTCTATTTCTACACTGTAATTTGATGAGACCTTTCCATTAATCATAAAGGCTAGGCATCATAGAGGAAAGCTCATTAGAACAATTATTATGAAAGCAGAGAGCTACATTACGCGTACATCTGTCTATTTCTACTGTAATTTGATATGAGACCTTTCCATTAATCATAAAGGCAGCATCATGAGGAAAGCT
>JBBBDQ010015986.1:0-10377 GCA_037127315.1 Ascarosepion bandense | reverse complement strand
CAGGGGGACCGAGATTACACAGCTGAGTGCTTCCCTGTTACTCTTTCTACGACTTGCTATTCCTTTGCATTGTTCACCTTCTCCTGCACAGGTACGTGGTCTTTGAGTGATATCGAACCAGAACTTTTTGGCCACCGGTACCGGCCACAGACAGGCAGACCTATTACTGGCGCCACGAAAAAATATTCAGTTCGAGGAGGATTGGTATCAGACGGGACTTCAAAGGCCTTCTGGATAGAATAGGTGAAGTGATAAATGCTGCCACACTTCCAACACGTTTGTTTCCTTCCTGTCACGATCACGAGGTATTTATTCCCACCCATGTCTAGAGAGGAAATAATTTTGTGGCATTTGTACCTTTATGGCATATGTGCAAGCAGGTAGCCAATCATGTTGCTTGTTCTACATTTCTTTCTCCTTTTGCTGTTACTGCCACCATTGCATCTTTTCCTGCTGCCACCACTACATCTCCTGGTTCTATTAGTAAGGCATCCCTGACTGATGCCTCTGCTGTCTTGTCTGATATAAAAATTTCCCCTGCAATTCTCTCTACTACCACCAGTTCCATCCTCCCTACTACCACATCAACCCATACTGCCACCATTGCATCTGCATCTTTTCCTGCTGCCACCACTACATCTCCTGGTTCTATTAGTGCATCCCTGACTGACGCCTCTGCTGTCTTGTCTGATACAAAAATTTCCCCTGCAATTCTCTCTACTACCACCAGTTCCATCCTCCCTACTACCACATCAACCCCCTACTGCCACCATTGCATCTGCATCTTTTCCTGCTGCCACCACTACATCTCCTGGTTCTATTAGTGCATCCCTGACTGATGCCTCTGCTGTCTTGTCTGATACAAAAATTTCTGCAATTCTCTCTATACCACCAGTTCCATCCTCCCTACTACCACATCAACCCCCACTGCCACCATTGCATTCGCATCTTTCCTGCTGCTGGCCATCACATCTCCTGGTTCTATTAGTGCATCCCTGACTGATGCCTCTGCTGTCTTGTCTGATACAAAAATTTCCCCTGCAATTCTCTCTACTACCACCAGTTCCATCCTCCCTACTACCACATCAACCCCTACTGCCACCATTGCATCTGCATCTTTTCCTGCTGCCACCACTACATCTCCTGGTTCTATTAGTGCATCCCTGACTGATGCCTCTGCTGTCTTGTCTGATACAAAAATTTCCCGCCAGTAATTCCTCTACTACCACCAGTTCCATCCTCCCTACTACCACATCAACCCATACTGCCACCATTGCATCTGCATCTTTTCCTGCTGCCACCACTACATCTCCTGGTTCTATTAGTGCATCCCTGACTGATGCCTCTGTCTTTGTCTGATACAAAAATTTCCCCTGCAATTCTCTCTATCACCACCAGTTCCATCCTCCCTACTACCACATCAACCCCTACTGCCACCATTGCATCTGCATCTTTTCCTGCTGCCACCACTACATCTCCTGGTTCTATTAGTGTGCATCCCTGACTGATGCCTCTGCTGTCTTGTCTGATACAAAAATTTCCCCTTGCAATTCTCTCTACTACCACCAGTTCCATCCTCCCTACTACCACATCAACCCCTACTGCCACCATTGCATCTGCATCTTTTTCCTGCTGCTACCACTACATCTCCTGGTTCTATTAGTGCATCCCTGACTGATGCCTCTGCTGTCTTGTCTGATACAAAAATTTCCCTTGTAATTCTCTCTACTACCACCAGTTCCATCCTCCCTACTACCACATCAACCCCTACTGCCACCATTGCATCTGCATCTTTTCCTGCTGCTACCACTACATCTCCTGGTTCTATTAGTGCATCCCTGACTCATGCCTCTGCTGTCTTGTCTGATACAAAAATTTCCCTTGCAATTCTCTCTACTACCACCAGTTCCATCCTCCCTACTACCACATCAACCCCTACTGCCACCATTGCATCTGCATCTTTCCTGCTGCTACCACTACATCTCCTGGTTCTATTAGTGCATCCCTGACTGATGCCTCTGCTGTCTTGCCTGATACAAAAATTTCCTTTGCAATTCTCTCTACTACCACCAGTTCCATCCTCCCTACTACCACATCAACCCCTACTGCCACCATTGCATCTGCATCTTTTCCTGCTGCTACCACTACATCTCCTGGTTCTATTAGTGCATCCCTGACTGATGTGCCTCTGCTGTCTTGTCTGATACAAAAATTTCCCCTGCAATTCTCTCTACTACCACCAGTTCCATCCTCCCTACTACCACATCAACCCCTACTACCATTGCATCTGCATCTTTTCCTGCTGCCACAACTACATCTCCTGGTTCTATTAGTGCATCCCTGACTGATGCCTCTGCTGTCTTGTCTGATACAAAAATTTCCCCCTGCAATTCTCTCTACTACCACCAGTTCCATCCTCCCTACTACCACATCAACCCATACTGCCAACATTGCATCTGCATCTTTTCCTGCTGCTACCACTACATCTCCTGGTTCTATTAGTGCATCCCTGACTGATGCCTCTGCTGTCTTGTCTGATACAAAAATTTCCCTGCAATTTTCTCTACTACCACCAGTTCCATCCTCCCTACTACCACATCAACCCCTACTGCCACCATTGTGACCTGCATCTTTTCCTGCTGCCACAACTACATCTCCTGGTTCTATTAGTGCATCCCCGACTGATGCCTCTGCTGTCTTGTCTGGATACAAAAATTTCCCCCTGCAATTCTCTCTACTACCACCAGTTCCATCCTCCCTACTACCACATCAACCCATACTGCCACCATTGCATCTGCACTTTTCCTGCTGCCACCACTACATCTCCTGGTTCTATTAGTGCATCCTGACTGATGCTCTAAGGTCTTGTCTGATACAAAAATTTCCCCTGCAATTCTCTCTACTACCACCAGTTCCATCCTCCCTACTACCACATCAACCCCTACTGCCACCATTGCATCTGCATCTTTTCCTGCTGCTACCACTACATCTCCTGGTTCTATTAGTGCATCCCTGACTGATGCCTCTGCTGTCTTGTCTGATACAAAAATTTCCCCCAACTTCTACTACCACCAGTTCCATCCTCCTACTACCACATCAACCCCTACTGCCACCATTGCATCTGCATCTTTCCTGCTGCCACCACTACATCTCCGGTTCTATTAGTGCATCCCTGACTGATGCTTCTGCTGTCTTGTCTGATACAAAAATTTCCCCTGCAATTCTCTCTACTACCACCAGTTCCATCCTCCCTACTACCACATCAACCCCTACTGCCACCATTGCATCTGCATCTTTTCCCTGCTGCCACAACTACATCTCCTGGTATTAGTGCATCCCTGACTGATGCCTCTGCTGTCTTGTCTGAGCGCTGGGCAAATTTCCCTTGCATCTTCTTCTACTACCACCAGTTCCATCCTCCCTACTACCACATCAACCTACAATGTCACCATTGCATCTGCATCTTTTCCTGCTGCCACCACTACATCTCCTGGTTCTATTAGTGCATCCCTGACTGACGCCTCTGCTGTCTTGTCTGATACAAAATTTCCCCTGCAATTCTCTCACTACCACCAGTTCCATCCTCCCTACTACCACATCAACCCTACTGCCACCATTGCATCTGCATCTTTTCCTGCTGCTACCACTACATCTCCTGGTTCTATTAGTGCATCCCTGACTGACGCCTCTGTTGTCTTGTCTGATACAAAAATTTCCCTGCAATTCTCTCTACTACCACCAGTTCCATCCTCCCTACTACCACATCAACCCCTACTGCCACCATTGCATCTGCATCTTTTCCTGCTGCCACCACTACATCTCCTGGTTCTATTAGTGCAACTGACTGATGCCTCTGCTGTCTTGTCTGATACAAAAATTTCCCCTGCAATTCTCTCTTACCACCACCAGTTCCATCCTCCCTACTACCACATCAACCCCTACTGCCACCATTGCATCTGCATCTTTTCCTGCTGCTACCACTACATCTCCTGGTTCTATTAGTGCATCCTTGACTGATGCCTCTGCTGTTCAGCCTGATACAAAAATTTCCCCAATTCTCTCTACTACCACCAGTTCCATCCTCCCTACTACCACATCAACCCCTACTGCCACCATTGCATCTGCATCTTTTCCTGCTGCCACCACTACATCTCCTGGTTCTATTAGTGCATCCCTGACTGATGCCTCTGCTGTCTTGTCTGATAAAAATTTCCCTGCAATTCTCTCTACTACCACCAGTTCCATCCTCCCTACTACCACATCAACCCCTACTGCCACCATTGCATCTGCATCTTTTCCTGCTGCCACCACTACATCTCCTGGTTCTATTAGTGCATCCCTGACTGATGCCTCTGCTGTCTTGTCTGATACAAAAATTTCCCCTGCAATTCTCTCTACTACCACCAGTTCCATCCTCCCTACTACCACATCAACCCCTACTGCCACCATTGCATCTGCATCTTTTCCCTGCTGCTACCACTACATCTCCTGGTTCTATTAGTATCCCTGACTGATGCCTCTGCTGTCTTGTCTGATACAAAAATTTCCCCTGCACTCCTTCTACTACCACCAGTTCCATCCTCCCTACTGCCACCATTGCATCTGCATCTTTTCCTGCTGCCACCACTACATCCTGGTTCTATTAGTGCATCCCTCTGACTGATGCCTCTGCTGTCTTGTCTGATACAAAAATTTCCCTGCAATTCTCTCTACTACCACCAGCTCCATCCTCCCTACTACCACATCAACCCCTACTGCCACCATTGCATCTGCATCTTTTCCTGCTGCCACCACTACATCTCCTGGTTCTATTAGTGCATCCCTGACTGATGCCTCTGCTGTCTTGTCTGATACAAAAATTTCCTGCAATTTCTACTACCCCCAGTTCCATCCTCCCTACTACCACATCAACCCCTACTGCCACCATTGCATCTGCATCTTTTCCTGCTGCTACCACTACATCTCCTGGTTCTATTAGTGCATCCCTGACTGATGCCTCTGCTGTCTTGTCTGATACAAAATTTCCTTGCAATTCTCTCTATTACCACCAGTTCCATCCTCCCTACTACCACATCAACCCCTACTGCCACCATTGCATTTGTCAGTATCTTTTCCTGCTGCTACCACTACATCTCCTGGTTCTATTAGTGCATCCCTGACTGATGCCTCTGCTGTCTTGTCTGATACAAAATTTCCTTGCAATTCTTCTACTACCACCAGTTCCATCCTCCCTACTACCACATCAAACCCTACTGCCACCATTGCATTCGCATCTTTTCCTGCTGCTACCACTACATCTCCTGGTTCTATTAGTGCATCCCTGACTGATGCCTCTGCTGTCTTGTCTGATACAAAAATTTCCCCCTTGCAATTCTCTCTACTACCACCAGTTCCATCCTCCCTACTACCACATCAACCCCTACTGCCACCATTGCATCTGCATCTTTTCCTGCTGCTACCACTACATCTCCTGGTTCTATTAGTGCATTCCCTGACTGATGCCTCTGCTGTCTTGTCTGATACAAAAATTTCCCTTGCAATTCTCTCTACTACCACCAGTTCCATCCTCCCTACTACCACATCAACCCCTACTGCCACCATTGCATCTGCATCTTTTCCTGCTGCTACCACTACATCTCCTCCAGTTCTATTAGTGCATCCCTGACTGATGCCTCTGCTGTCTTGTCTGATACAAAAATTTCCCTGCAATTCTCTCTACTACCACCAGTTCCATCCTCCCTACTACCACATCAACCCCTACTGCCACCATTGCATCTGCATCTTTTCCTGCTGCTACCACTACATCTCCTGGTTCTATTAGTGCATCCCTGACTGATGCCTCTGCTGTCTTGTCTGATACAAAAATTTCCTTGCAATTCTCTCTACTACCACCAGTTCCATCCTCCCTACTACCACATCAACCCCTACTGCCACCATTGCATCTGCATCTTTTCCTGCTGCTACCACTACATCTCCTGGTTCTATTAGTGCATCCCTGACTGATGCCTCTGCTGTCTTGTCTGATACAAAAATTTCCTGTAATTCTCTCTACTACCACCAGTTCCATCCTCCCTACTACCACATCAACCCCTACTGCCACCATTGCATCTGCATCTTTCCTGCTGCTACTACTCTACATCTCCTGGTTCTATTAGGTGCATCCCTGACTGATGCCTCTGCTGTCTTGTCTGATACAAAAATTTCCTTGCAATTCTCTCTACTACCACCAGTTCCATCCTCCCTACTACCACATCAACCCCTACTGCCACCATTGCATCTGCATCTTTTCCTGCTGCTACCACTACATCTCCTGGTTCTATTAGTGCATCCCTGACTGATGCCTCTGCTGTCTTGTCTGATACAAAATTTCTGCAATTCTCTCTACTACCACCAGTTCAATCCTCCCTACTACCACATCAACCCCTACTGCCACCATTGCATCTGCATCTTTTCCTGCTGCCACCACTACATCTCCTGGTTCTTATTAGTGCATCCCTGACTGATGCCTCTGCTGTCTTGTCTGATACAAAAAATTTCCCCTGCAATTCTCTCTACTAACTACCTCAGTCCTCCCTACTACCACATCAACCCTTACTGCCACCATTGCATCTGCATCTTTTCCTGCTGCTACCACTACATCTCCTGGTTCTATTAGTGCATCCCCTGACTGATGCCTCTGCTGTCTTGTCTGATACAAAAATTTCCCTTGCAATTCTCTCTACTACCACCAGTTCCATCCTCCCTACTACCACATCAACCCCTACTGCCACCATTGCATCTGCATCTTTTCCTGCTGCTACCACTACATTCTGTCTTCTATTAGTGCATCCCTGACTGATGCCTCTGCTGTCTTGTCTGATAAAAATTTCCCCTGCAATTCTCTCTACTACCACCAGTTCCATCCTCCCTACTACCACATCAACCCTACTGCCACCATTGCATCTGCATCTTTTCCTGCTGCCACCACTACATCTCCTGGTTCTATTAGCATCCCTGACTGATGCCTCTGCTGTCTTGTCTGATACAAAAATTTCCCTGCAATTCTCTCTACTACCACCAGTTCCATCCTCCCTACTACCACATCAACCCCTACTGCCACCATTGCATCTGCATCTTTCCTGCTGCCACCACTACATCTCCTGGTTCTATTAGTGCATCCCTGACTGATGCCTCTGCTGTCTTGTCTGATACAAAATTTCCCCTGCAATTCTCTCTACTACCACCAGTTCCATCCTCCCTACTACCACATCAACCCCTACTGCCACCATTGCATCTGCATCTTTTCCTGCTGCCACCACTACACTTCCTGGTTCTATTAGTGTATCCTGACTGGAGGAATATGCCTCTGCTGTCTTGTCTGATACAAAAATTTCCCCTGCAATTCTCTCTACTACCACCAGTTCCATCCTCCCTACTACCATCAACCCCTACTGCCACCATTGCATCTGCATCTTTTCCTGCTGCCACCACTACATCTCCTGGTTCTATTAGTGCATCCCTGACTGATGCCTCTGCTGTCTTGTCTGATACAAAAATTTCCTTGCAATTCTCTCTACTACCACCAGTTCCATCCTCCCTACTACCACATCAACCCCTACTGCCACCATTGCATCTGCATCTTTTCCTGCTGCCACCACTACATCTCCTGGTTCTATTAGTGCATCCCTGACTGATGTCTCTGCTGTCTTGTCTGATACAAAAATTTCCCCTGCAATTCTCTCTACTACCACCAGTTCCATCCTCCCTACTACCACATCAACCCCTACTGCCACCATTGCATCTGCATCTTTCCTGCTGCTACCACTACATCTCCTGGTTCTATTAAAGTATCCCTGACTGATGCCTCTGCTGTCTTGTCTGATACAAAAATTTCCCCGTACCCTTCTACTACCACCAGTTCCATCCTCCCTACTACCACATCAACCTCTACTGCTACTTCGTTTCACTCTGAATCAAAAATAGATTTACATTTAGTAAATCATTGAAATAAAAAAGGGCAGATAACTGCATCTTAATATTCCACGACACAGGATGGAAAACATGAGCTGTCTTGTTATTGACAACCCCATTAACTTCCCATCTTGTGTCGTTGGAACGCCTTCCAGGCGGATGTGCAATATTCAGTCAGTTAAGTGCCATACGTGAAGCACGCTTGGGCGATCATGTCTCTTCGAGACATGACTGACTGGGCAGAAGATTAGCACATTACAGACTCTATAAGAAGAACTTGGAACAAATAGGCTCGTCAACTGGTCAATGTTGAGGACAGTGAATGTAATTATCTCCAAAATTAAAAACTGCCTTTACGGACCGAGTCCCTGTAAACTATGCAACAGTAAATCTACTTAAAAAGGAGTGCAAGAGACAGAAATAAGTGAATTCCAGTAACTTACACCCTCTTGAATCTGTTTCGCTGAAAATGAGGAAAGTCCTGAGAGTTGAGACAGACACAATTGGAAATGACAATGTGTCTAGCATGGCGAATTCCGGTATTCAGAAAAATTTGGCTTCTAAACACAACGAAGTCTTTTCTCTCAACAAAAGCTTCCATTGTCCCAAATTCCTAGATACCGAGGGAATCGGCTTCCATATCATTTTCCATCTTGGCCCAACTTTGCTATTTCATGGGGAAAATGTTAACGGGGTTCGGATTAGTACCTTCTACACTGATATCAATAGCCAAAAGACTCCTGTTGGCACCCTGACTATTGTCAAGGGTGTCATTGATAATTTGAAGGTACTGTCAGAGACCACAAACGTGATCCTTCAACGTGATAGATTTGTTTGGAAATCAATTGCCAATTGATGGCATAAATCATGCTTATGTTGGCCACATTAAATTTTCTAGATCCATTTCATAAGATTTCCATATGTTATCGATGTAGCTGATTGCTATGAATTGGAACAACATGAAGTTGGTGTGGATCACATCATGCAGCACCTTTACTTGAAAAGCAGCTCTGCAGTGAGTGTTGAACAGCCAGTTACAAATTCAGTAACAATCACAAACTGCCGTTTTCTAGGGCCACAAAATATTCCTGAAAAGTCTCCGAACACAAGGTATTAAATATAAAACATACGGGCACTAAAATACTCATGTGTAAAAAAAAAAAAAAAAAAATCAGTTTCACGGCGAGCTTCGCAATAGAAAATGCTTGCCTGAAGTTAAAGCAAAAAGTAACCCTGGTAATGGAGACAAATACGCCAGGATAGGCGAAAGAGAGATTTTGGACTTTCCTAAGCTTTGTCCATTATGTTTTTGATGGAAGCAGACCGTTGAAATTGTAGTGCTAAAAAAAAATTAGACAATGAAACTTTAAAATTCATCACTGAATGACCGAATATCACTTGCAGGATAAGAATCTCCATTACTGAGATTATATATAGTTATGAATGAATTCTTAATTGCAAGTAATTGGGAAAAGACTGATCTCCTTGATCAGATAGTTTTCTCTAAGATACTCGGCTTGAAAGCCAAGAGAAAAGGCAATAGGGTTCCAGAAGAAACAACTCTCTTTCTTGAAGAAAGTACAATGGAAGAGGGTAATAGAATTGCCACCTGGGACGATCCTGTTAGCAACAAAACATTGTGTTGGTCGTGTGTGTTCAGACTGGAAGATCGAAATGAACTTCGTCTCAACATTGATGGCCTCTTCATCATCAAAGGACTGGTCAGAACTTCTGAGTGATCTCTGAGGAGACAATTCGAGTTGTTGAATAGCTTCATCAATTTTTTCATCTCCTATATTTTCTCGGTATTGATCTCTCATAACTTTGTGAAGGTCCTTGGCAGACATCCCGCACCTGTTTTCAGATAACCAGAACTCCTAAAATTATCCATAAAAATTCAATTGAACATAAATTTCCAAGAAATTTGAAAAAACAGCTTGACTCAAATACAACATTTGAACAGAATGTTATTTTTCCATTTTTCTGATTGTCAGAAAGTTTCGTGCCAAATTGACAGATGATTGCAACTTCGCTGAACGTGTCTTCAGCGTATGTGTTATATTGTATTGATGCTTAGTGTCAAAATTGATGTTTTTTTTGTTTTTTTTTTCAGTAGTTTGTTAGGAAGGCATTTTTGGCAAGCAGATTTATCATAAAGTGCTTGATAGCAAGATTAAGCGTTAATAAACTTTGTGGAGAACTTTGTCACCTGAGTAGTGTCAATTTCAGTCGTGCCGACTTGAAATTCTGTGACGGCCAAAAAAAATAAAATAAAAACGAAGACTGAAGATATCGTAATAATGCCTTCAAATAACTTCGAGTTGTCATGATTGAAATAATCTCTTACATACACACACAAAGCAGACACACACACAAAATTTTGAAAAGCTAGTTAAGGTATTTTTAAATATTCAAAGGTATGAAAGT
>JBBBDQ010015984.1:0-32426 GCA_037127315.1 Ascarosepion bandense | reverse complement strand
TAGTCACTAGTGATGGATATTATGGTTTCCATTCATCTTTCCACAGTGACTCAAGTTCAACACAGGGGCTCACATCAAGTGCTATGAGGAGGTAGTGCTGCTCTGGGTGGGAAAAGAGGCATGCTAGGAAAACCCCGCGTTCAGCAACATGATTCTGCACCATGCCACACAAGCAGGAGGACCACGTCATGGTTGTCGATACCAGGTCACATCACCCATTACACTAATATCTAACTCCCTAAACTGCAACCCACTTCATTATTATATGGTATGCAGTTGAGAAAGAGCCCAATAAAACTTCTGTAAACGCCAAAGATTAACTGAAGGCAAGAAATATGGCAGCATTCACCAACTTAAGCAAGGAGACCGTCCAGAAGAGTTGTAGATGATTCCGGAAATCGTCTGGAAGTTGTGTTGAAGCCAATGACAATTTTATTGAATAAATTACTCTCTTTACTATTTCAAGATATTTTTGTAATTTTGGTAAATATATCTGATAAAATGAGATGTCATTGTTATTTTCATTTTCGCATAATTTAGACGAAAATTCATCCATCGCCACTCAATGAAGTGGGGGTCGAAGAAGATTGTTGTATGAGCAGTAAGGCAAAAAAACAGCCAATGAAGATAAGGGGTGAAAAATAACGGTTAAACTCTAAACTTGAAGAGGTTCAAAATGGAAAGGATCCTTGGGAGTCGATTCCACAAAGTAGCGTTTCATGGGAAGCTGTTAGAGTGGGACTTCTTTCTTATATGAAAGGAATGAGGATACTTTGACTGTGTACGTGACATAGCCGGTCTTTGCTGTGAGTATTAGAATTAGTGGGACTAAATCAATGGAGAACATTTATCATGAAAATGTCGATGGAGTCGTGAGTCGTCTGTGGGAAAAGAGGTTGTAAGGTAGAGCATAATTATCACCTACAAGGACGTGTAATGCTTTTGGAGTCATGTTAAGACCGGAAAATAAAAAACCCGACCGCTCCTATCCAGATATGGAAGCAGTATTCCATTTTCGGTTTGACCTGGTATCTGTAAAGGCAGAGCATAGCAGGGCGGCGGGGGGTTCAGGTGCTTACTGAAGCGCCATACAGAACTAATTATTTCCAGCCTTTTTAAAGATGTACCATGAATATGAATTCCGCTTGAGGTTCAGGCTAAGTCTTAATAGGCGTTCAAGACAAGGGCCATCCTTGAGACGACAATCCAAAACAATTGATCTACAAAACCATGAAAGTAAGTTGGTTATCTAAATACAAACTTGGTTTGTTCAATAAAGAAAATTGTTCGTCTATACTTCTGAGATGAGGTCGTTATTTACACTATTTACATTGTTCGGACTATTGTCCTCATATTTACTGTCATATTTACGACAGTTGTACACTCCGGCCTTCTGAGGTGCTAGGAAAATCGAACCGAACCCTTTATTATGATCACTGAGGTATATAATTCTCATTTCAAAAGTGATGCCACTTCTAATGGCCATGTAGTTATCTCCTTAACTTTCTAAGTCAAATTCAGAAAGAAAATATCCGAAATATTCTCAGATTCTGCTTTTTTGAATTGTGAGACTTCCTCGGAAAGATAGTGGAGTAGTTTATCGTTGCCTTCTTTACGGTTTTGAATTTAGAGCAGTTCTTCTGCTATTCTGCTGATGGAAGGGAAAAATAAACTCATGCCTTTCCCAAGGAAATGAACGCGACACGAGGCCGGCATTTGAAATTAGTTCTCCGATAGTCAGTTGTGCTTAGTTTAATTTGTAACGTGTATATATATATATATATATATATATAATGTCAGTCAGTTAAGATACACGCTTTGGGCGATCATATCATAAAAGAGACGTGACTGACTGGGTAAAAGATTATCCCTCAGTAGGTTGCCATTGCTGTTTGCGGTAGACTGGTTGTCAGCCAAGGCTATAGAACCCAATCCGTCCTATTATTTAACCATAAGGGAGGGAAGTGACGGATTAATACCTTTCCCAAGGGTATTTGTGCGAAATGAATGCGGGTGAATTCAAACTCGGCTCCCGATTTGACGTTCCGAGTCGATATCCACTATACCACAACACCTCAATCAGCCACGAATCAATATTCTGGTAATGTGCGAAACTAGATGTCCTAACTTCAGCAGGGACAATATGTTTAGTTAAGTCCATTCATTTTTTTTTCATTTAACAAAAACGGACTCTTACCCTTTTAGCACCCAACTGACGTCGGGTAAAATTGTCAGACCCAGACTGTTTTCATTTTAAGTAAGATGGCCGCTGAAATCCAAAACGTCATTCAATTGAGACTTACAATAAACAGAAAATGGTAATAATACAATATTCATCAGATATTTCGGTTTAATTTATGTTTCATATAAGAATTAATTAATTACTTATAATCACATTTCTTTGTCCCATTTTCTTTTATTAGTTTGATTTTTCACAATTTGAATTTGTTAATGAGATGTTTACCTGCCCTCTGTTACGTTATGCTTTGCCGACGAAATTCTAGACATCGGATAGAGACATTCTATTAAAATCCCTAGGCGGATAAAGTAAGAATAAAATAGGCTTATTTCATATTTTGTTCCCACCCACTTCACATTACTTATGTAATATATTACGATATATCCATATTTTGTCGGTAATATGTCGACGATACAGAATTCTCTTAAAACAGTAATGCAATAAGGAATCCCAAATGAATATGTATGTAAAGGCCTCTTTAGATTAACTTTAATGAATTCGAAAAAAAAAATACAGGTTGAGGTAGTGCAGAAGTAGATATACAGTAATGAGAAACAAAACATTAGTAGAAATCGTATTGTATTGATTATACAAACGTATCAATCCATCAAATGTTCCAACAGTTTAACCCCGTCATTTACACTCTCCACTTTACCTATAAAACATTCATTATTTATTAAAATATTATTAAAAATTTTAAAATTATAATAAATGCATTATAATAAAAATTATGAAAATAAAAATATTAAAAGTGATTTTAATGAATTAATGAATTCTCGACCACTATTAAAATACTGGTAAGGTCTCAGCGTGGTGTAAATGGTTAACAACCCTGTTTCGCTGTGAACCTATTACAACTGAGTAGTGAGCTCGATCCTCACTGGGTACCCCATACTTTCGGCGTTGTGCTGCATCTAAGCGGTGCATAGACAATTTTGGGCACTCGGCGTGGTGTAATGGTTAACAACCCTGTTTCGCTATAACCTATTACAACCGGAGAAAAGAGCTCGATCCTCACTGGGTACCCCATACTCTCGGCCTTGTGCCACATCTAAGCGGTGCATAGACAATTTTGGGCACCTCAGCGTGGTGTAATGGTGAACAACTCTGTCTCGCTAGAACCTATTACAACTGAGTAGTGAGCTCGATCCTCACTGGGTGCCCCATACCTTCGGCGTTGTGCCGCATCTAAGCAGCGCTTAGCAAATCAACTATTAAATGATGGTAATACTTACTGTATTACCTTTGTACAACAATAAAAAAAGGAATGATTTCCCACTATAAATGAATTAACAGTGTATAATAATGATTCCTTCTTTTTTTCTTTTATGTACAGTCTTTCTTCAGGACGTAGGCGATCATGGCCCTCCACATCTTCCTATCCTTTGTAGCTCTTAACACTTTTTCTCTTGATATCTCTCCTAATTCTTGCTCTGCCATCTAATTGCTCAAGCCCATCAAGCATGATTGTGTTACTTCTTGTATCTCTTTACTTTTATCCGTCTTGTGGATATTAGATTCTCCAAACCCTCTTCCTCATTACATGTATCAGAAATTTCAGCTGTCTCTTCCTGATGTTAAGTTTAATTTTACTTTTTCGTTTCCATCCTCTCTAATATCTTGTCGTTGCTTACAAGTTTGGTCCAATTTTCAGCATCCTTCTGTAGAACCATATTTCTGTTGTTTCCGAATCCCTCCTTAATTATTAATGAGATTGTCCAGCGTAAGAAAAGGATGTGTCTTTTCACCGGATCTATTAAAATTGTACAGCGAGACTATTCTGAGGACTCTGAATTTATGTCTGGATTCGTCATCGGGGGCTACAATCTGAACAACATAAGGTACGCAGATGATACAGTGCTGATAGTAGACACGGAAAGGAAAACTACAAGACCTCCTACAAAAGGTAGCTGAAGAGAATGACAAATAAACTACAAGTAAACCAAATGTATGCTCATCTGCAAAAACATGGTGCCCAAATGCCAAGTACAGGTGGGGATACTAAAATCAAGCAGGTACAAACATTTAAATACCTGGGAAGTGTTCTAACAGAAGACGGAAAGTGCGAATTCAGACATCCGACGGCTTAACTTGCATGGCGAAGGAAGAATTCCAGAAGCTGAGAGACAAGAGACAGGAAATTTTCACTAGAAACAAAAGAAGCACTGGATTGCTATATGACAGTTCTTCAATATGGCATTGAATGCTGGACAATCTCATCGAAGATGAAAGAAAACGAAGCAACTGAAATGTGGTTCTACAGAAGGATGCTATGGATAACATTATTCGAACACGTGAGCAATGATGAGGTTTAGAAAGGATGGAAACGAAAAGCTAATTAATATTGAGCAATAGAAAAAACAGCTAAAGTTCCTGGGGCATGCAATGAGAAAGGAGGGCTTGGAGAATTTGATACTCATAGGCAAGATAAAGTGAAAGAGAGACAGGAGAAAGCAGCGTGTAACATAAGTGACGGGCTTGAGCGGGTGGATGGTAGAACGGGGGTTGCGTGGTGTAACGTGAGAAAGCGTGCTAAGAGCCACCAGGGATAGGGAGACGTGGAAGGCCATGATCGCCTACGTCCTGAAAGGACAAGGCACATAGACGAAAAAGGTAGTGAAAAAAGAACACTTATCGATACCGCTTCATAGGATAACCATTTATATTAAAAAGGATTAACATCCGTTTGAAAATTCCTCTGGCACAAGGTTAGACCGTGTTTTGTGATTTAATTCCAAGACCAGCAACTTTCAATTTATAGTCCACAAACACTTTTGCTGGATATGAATATATTTTTCCCATTCACACGTGTCTGAGGGGATAAAGAACTAATCAATAAAAGTCCTATGGTACCCGACAGATTATAGAAAGAATAACTAAAATATTCAACAATCACCTGATAGCTTTTTTCTGTTTTTATTTAATCATTTCAACCCAAGCAAAGCAGGACCGCCACTAGTGCATAGGGGGTTACAGAGAGAGAGAAAAGACTGGTACAGGGGTATTGAAGAAAGGATAAAAGGTAAATGGTATTCAAGAAGATAGAAAATAACACAAAATAAAAACAAAATTGAAGATCTATACACGTTAAAAAAATTAAATAACCAAAAACATTAACAAGATTCCCGGTAGTCCGTGTTCAAAAAAGATACAAAATAATGACATTGTTTGGAACTGATTATCAACATCTCTCTTTCTGTTCGTTTTTTTTTCTTTTTTGTTTCTCCTCATGTGCGCTCTCTCTCTCTCTCTCTCTCTTCTTTCTCTCTCTCTCTCTTACTTTCCTTCTTTTCTTTCTCTTTCCTATCGTTTACACTTTTTCGGTTCTTTTGTCTTTTGTTTCAGGTTCTTTTCTCTCTCTCTCTCTCTCTCTCTCTCTCTTTCCAAATTTACTCTTTTTTCCCTTTATCTTCTCTCTCTCTCTCTCTCTCTATCTCTCTTTGTGCCTTTTACACAAACATCTAAATATTGTCATAAAAATTCTGGTAACTGTTTCAGTCTAAAAAGCGTCAAAGATTTACATCTGTTGCTGTGAATGTCGAGAGGTGTGTTGCTCGTCTGATAAGCAGTGTTTCTTAAAATTTGCATGGTGGGTTCTATTCTTGCTTGATGTCATGTCAACCAATTCAATTTTTCTAGAGAGTCAATTTATTCATTCTAAGCTCATTCTTTACTTAATCCATATTTCTTTGCTTTTTTTAAAAATTTTCTCTTTATTTCTCATTATTTTTCTTTTTCTATTCATTTTTCAATTGTCTTTTTTAAGTAAAATTAATCCCCATCGAATTGACTAGCTTACTGAGGACAAAAAATGAAGGTATCTTTAGATCACTATGAACGAGTGTACCCCCGCTGTCAAAAATGACGGCTAAATATTTGAGAGAATTATTAGATGTTTCCGAGCGTGACAAAGAATATATATATATATATATATATATATATATATAGATATAGATATAGATAGATAGATAGATAGATAGATAGATAGATAGATAGATAGATTTATTTGTGTGTGTGTTTATCGATTCTGTACATATATATACAAATAAAAGTACAACGTTGTATTATAATGGAGAGGATATATATTTATATATATATAACGCTCTATGTATGTATCGAGCACTCTTTATAAAAATGAATGCATGAACAACGGGTTAAAAAACCTACGAGTTCTACAACTTAGTTTCAATATATATATATATTCTGCACTACTCGACGACATAATTATTGTAAAACAATAAAATGAGGTACTGTTAAAGGGCAAACATGCGGCAGAGTTTTCCGAATTGGTAGTAAAGTTTAATAACTGGTAGTAAAGAGAATGGAACTGAGCTGACGCTGCTTCGCTATAGTCTCTCTAACGCTACCTCGCAATTGTATTTCTCTCCATGAGCGTGACAAGAGGGATATATATATAACGTATATTTGTATTTAAGTCAGGTAAATTCTGATAGAGACGAACTCAAAAGAACTCAATGAATTTTGAATATTAACTGTTGTGTCATTTGGGTCTGACAAACAGGTTTGCCTGCAAAATACGTATTACCCATGAAATTGTAGAATATCTAAATTGTTTTTGTAGACTAATATATATATATATATATATATATATATATATATATATATATATATATATTATAGAAATAGTAGGAGGATTTGAATAATTAAGTAATTCATCGAGCTTATATTCGACCTCAACAGAATGCGGAAAGCACTGGACGGCCGTTTCGTCCCATATTTGGGACTCGTCAGCAGTGCGCATCCACTACCAGGAATTGAAACCCGACAGTTGGGTTATTAATCAGATATCATCCCAATTGTACCATTGCTTCAGGCTCACAGTCCGACAGATATACACAACAAAATTATTGTAACTGAGGCCTATATATTTCTTTAATAATAAATGAAATGGAATCTCTATGTTGTAAATGAATTTCTATGTTGTAGTCAAATAAATAATTCCAGAATTAGCAAATTTTATTGTCAAATGTTTATCAAATGATTTATACCAGCCACTAAGTGTATGATAATAATTTGTATCAAATAACAGTAACACTAACTTTAACTAACAGCTTTCAACAAATGTTATCATTCGTCAGCTGTTATTCAGGATTGCGGGTACTCATGGCGACAATGAACAAACCTTTTTTTTTTTTTTTTAACACCTGCTCATAAATACTACTTTTCTTTACAATGTGTTGTCATTTTACTTTTTAATGTCATATTTCTACAGAGTCCTATTTTCTTTATTAAATTTAAATTTCTGCGATTTCTTGGGAAGGATAAAAAAAGGAGCCATACTCGCCGGTTTTGGAAATGTTTTCCTTCTCTTATACTGGTTGCTACTGAAGATTAGAAAATTCAGTTTACCCTACTATTTAGCCCATAATGAGAGGTGAATATAAATGGATTGTAGCCTCTGCGAAAGGGAAAGCAACAAATTAGCTGAATTCAATTAGCACTAAATAACCACCACGAAGAGCCATTGACTGGTATGTTGTCCAAGGGGAAACAATTCCTTTCCTCAACGATTCATTCATCAACTTGTCTACTTTTATAGAAGAAACTTGCCTTAAAAAAAAAATTCAACGAAAAATGAATTTTTACAAGATTTATTTTCATTTTTTTTTTGCCAATTTCAACTAGAAATTTTAAAATCTTTTAATTCAGTTCTCAGCCGTGTAACTGTTTAGTGAATAAAGCTATCTCCTATCATAAATCGTAAAAAGGCTAAAAAGCTTTTTTACTCTCAGTATTTTTCAAAAGAATTTCGAATTGTTTTTGTAAATGTACAAATTTTTGTAAATACGGTACATATATGAGATTATCAAAGAATACAAGCAATATAGTCAATTTAAACACAGAAAGTATCTAAAAGTCAAGAAACATTAGATTCCGGTGAATGTTTTCTTAAATTGTTAACATTACTGAGGACTTAAAATTTATATATAAAAGACGTTCGCGTTGTAATTATTTTGACGGTTAAGTCCTCATAGTACAACATAAACTAAAAAATAAAACATTAGTCTGTCATCACACTGTCAAACTGATCGACAGTTTCGATAAACAGCTACAAACCACAGTGTAACAAAATCTATTTCTGCGGAAAACTTAAAGGAAATAATAATTGTTTAAAATTGGATTAATTATACATCAAATCAGCTAATATCCCACAAAAAGGGTTTCAGAAAGTATATATTATTTGTGGAAGATTTTTTTTGCTAAAGAGAACTACGTATGGGAGGGGAGGCGTTACAGTGAGAGAAAAGACTGGGTACAGCGGGTATTGAAGAAAATATTAAAGATGAACGGGATTCAAGAAGACAGAAGATGGCAATTGACGTTGCATTTAAATATTTTGAGAGAGTAGATATCAGGTAAGCAAGTAAACGAAAGGAGTTCCACAAATGGGAAGTGCGAGAAAAGAAACTGTTGAAGAAGTGTGATTGCATTTAACTGGTTCCACAAAATTAAAATTAGTTTTGAAATACAGAAAATTATTTGGCTTATTGAAAATTAACTTGAAATTAAAACTTAAATAAAATCTTGAAAGATTTTTTTATTAAAACAAAAATCATTTTAAACATTTGCAATGAATTTGTGGAGGTACCCAAGGGACTTGGTTTGATAATAAATTAGTCAGTTAAGTAAGACATGATATACGTTTGGGCGATCATGTCCCGAAAGAGACATGACTCTGACAGGGCAGAAGATTATCCCGCACCAGTTTGCCATTGCTTTCTGCGCTAGACTTTTTGCCAGCCAAACCCACTCTGCCCTATTATTATATAACTGAGGAAGAAACGGATTAATACCTTTCCCACGGCTATTTGTGCGTAAGAATGCAAGGTGTTCAACTGGAATTCGAACTCGACTCCCCGATTTATCGTTCCGAGTCGATATCCACTGCACCACAACTAGTACAATCCCGAGTTGAACAGTGGCAAGATTTATCTGAAAACAACTTCGAGAAAACTTTTAAAAATTGGATCTTGAAATTTTGTTTCAAGGTCATTGGTGTTGCCGTCAGCTCAGTACTCTAAGGAACTGGATAGGACTTTTGAAGTAGTAGGGAGCTGGTTAATGTTTCTTGGTTTGGCCTTGTATCTTACTTAACCGAACTCCCTACAGCTTTCAGGATTTCTGCGTAGAATTATTATCACAAGGTTTTCATCAGAAGGTTGGTTGTCAGTTGGAATGTGTGGATTAGTGTAGAAGAATGGAAGAATAAAAATAGACATTTTGAATGTTAAAATAGAAATTTATTAAAAGGAGGAATAACATAAGTTGCAGAAGTTAATGTTCATTGAGAAAGTTAAAGTATCAAGAGTTCATACAAAATGTTCTATTAGTAGTTGTTGAAATTGATAAGGAGAAAATCTTTAAGTCATTATTTAACATCGTTAAAAGTCGATAATTATCTATGCCACCCCCACCGTTGTTGTTCATGCGAAACAATTTGACACCTGCTGAAGCGTTGGGGCAAAGACACCAGCTTCATCCAGGCTGTGCTTGTTAAAACTATATTTTTAAATTTTCTGTAGAGATGGTGCACCAGAGATTCTGTTAATTTCTAATTGAGTTCCATTCTTAATCAGACCCAAAGCTCCAGCCAAAACAGTTGTAGGTTTGACGTGCCATGTTTGTTTATGTTTCCATTTCCAGGTCTTTGCATTTTGCTTAGTTTTTCAAAAAACTTCGGCAGAGATGCTTTTGTCTCATTGGTACGCTCGTGTCAACTGTAGTGAAAACGTTTTATTTATTCATTTAATAATAATAATAATAATAATAATAATAATAATAATAATAATAATAATAATAATTAGCATTTGCAAGCATGTCCGGCAATAAAAGTGTCATTCACCCGAGAGTGTAGATGTCATATTCTATTTTTAATATTTTCAGTTACAGAAAAAGTGTCAGAATTAGTGCAACAGTTAACTTAAATGAAGCCGATTGTCCCATCTGGTCTACAAGATAACTCCTTTAACTACCAGAAAGAACCATCTTCATTTTTTTCAAAATTTCTTATTCTGCGATTTTTTAATTAAAAAAAAAATTGTACTTGAACTGAGTGCGCGCGTGCGCGTGTGTGTGTGAGGTCAAGAGCCATTGGTATCACGTAACCCCGTACTACCTATCACAAGATCAGGGGTTATCATTCACTAAACCGTTTCTCCTCACCAACCTATTCTTGTGAGGAAGAGCAATTTCATATCAAAATGAAAAGTTTTTTATTCAGTCAATATTTTGAACTTGATTTTTTTTTCTAACGGACATTTTTTTAATCATTTCACCCCAAGCAAGGCATTTCACTGCCATTGTTGCACAGAGGGTTACATCGGGAAAGTGATGAGAAAAGAATGGTTAGGGGGTTACACAGGGGGAAGTGACGAGAAAGAGTGGTTAGGGGTTACACAGGGGGAAAGTACTGAGAAAGAATGGTTAGATATAGGAAATGTCAGAGGAGGGTGATAGACGGGTAAGGATACCGAGGATGAGGATTGGGTAGATGGGAAGAGTGCCGGAGAGAATGAGTTAGTGTTAGGAAGTGTCTATTGACCTTACATTTAAACTCCTGGAGATTGTAGCTGTCGGGGGGAAGCAAGCATGGGGAAGGGAATTCCACAGGCGGGAAGTGAGAAAAAGAAGCTGTTGGAGCAGAAATTGCGGTTACATCTTATCTGTTTCACTGTAAAAGGGTGGGACCTAATTGCTAATCTAGTATCTCGTGTCAATTCATACATAGGGGGCAACGATCTAAGTTCATCGGAGTAGAAGCCGTGAAAGTATTTATAGTAGAGCACAGGGAAGCTACGTCACGCCGGTGAGCGAGTGACTGCAGCCGGTCTGCCAAGTTGGTATCGATCACATTACAGATTCTTCGTTGTATTTTGTCAAGAACCCCGAGGAGAGTAGCATAGACACCTGACCAGATGTGGCAGCAGTATTCAATACACGGGCGTGGATGGTAGATTTATAAATGTGCAGGATAGATTCAGACGGGAAAAACTTCCGGCCCTTCGCAGAGAGCCGACTTTCATAGCAGCGGATTTAGCAATAGATTCGATATAGTCATTCCACTTGAGGTCCGATGGGAGTGTGAGACCAAGGATGCGTAGTGTTTTACTCTCTGGGAGGCAAGCCTGTTCCATGCCACGGGAGGCAGGTGCGATTGTCTATGATGGTTGATTGAAATTTACGAGCCATTTCCTACCCCAGTCCACTGTAGATTAGAGGTCCTTCTCAAGCTCGGCAGCGAGGTCTTCGTCGTCGCCCACACCAGAATTTTGATCGAGGCGAGAGTAAACTGTGTTGTCATCGGCGTACATGTCTACTTGGGATCTTATGGCATCGGGGAGATCATTAATGTAGATCAGAAGGAGCGTAGGACCTAAGATAGGGCCTTGAGGGACACCCGCGTTCGTAAGATAGTTTTGGGAGGCATGTCCGTTTAATACCACCTTCAATGTGCGGTTAGAGAGGAATGACTGGATTAGGCCAAACAAATGCCCACTAATACCTTAGCTTTATAGTTTGCGTAGGAGGCCAGCATGCTAGACTCTGTCGAATGCTTGGGAGATATCCAAGGCAACGGTTCGAGCTTCGCCATTCTTGTCGAGAGCTTGGTATATATACTCGGTGATGGTCGTTAGCATATCAGCAGTAGACATGGTGGAAGCGAAACCATACTGTTTGTTCGAGAAGAGCCCGTGGGCTGTGAGATGCTGAACCACCTCGGCGTTAATAATGGCTTGAACACTTTGCCAAAGATTTACTCAATTTTCTGGTCATAAAAATGCGACATTCATTTTGTTTCACAATTAAAAAAAATATAGTAAAGATTTCTTCGACTGAACAGAAATTTTCCAGGAAAAAATGGCAATTTTTAAGAAAAATTATTATTTCAAACTTATTAAAACTTTGTAGAAAAAAAATGGTTGTTTTAAACTAATTCGTCAATTTTATTTCGACCAAACATGTATAAAAGTGGATAGATCAGATTTAAAGTGACGTAACTCTTTCACAGGTACCTCCATTAAATCACGAAAAAACAGCATAGTATGAATGAAAAAGGCCCCGAACTTAATAAAAAACAAACTTTTTCCATCAAAATGTTTATATTATTATTAAGAGGAAAGCAATTTTTAATTATTTTGTTAAAAATTTTTATTCCCTTCTAACATGTTCAAAATTAAGTAGAAAATCTTGTTTTGATTTAAGTTAGCATCAAAACGTTACGATTGTTTACAATGGAAAATGTAATGATTACTTAATGCGGATATGTGTTGTGGTGCATTGGATATCAACTGAAACGAGAAATCGGGGAGCCGAGTTCGAATTCCGGCCGATTTCATTATATTCACTTAAGTAATTTGATTTTAAAAGATATTTTCTTGTTTGAATGATCAAGATGTAACTTAATTGAATAGTTGAGTGAATGTTCTGAATGATGAACAATTCGTGGAAGGATATTCTGTGTGAGGGAAAGTTTGTTGAAGAATATTCTTGTATGATCGAGAAGTTGTTGATTTCAGCTTGGCAGTTTGAGTGGGTGTGTGAGTGAATTTTTGTTTTCTTATTGCCGTGGTTATTAAACATAAAGTTCAACGGTCAATAAATGATAAGAAGACGAGAGTAGAAATTGATTCACGAGTGATTTCCGCGTTTTCGCTGGGCAAAGCTCAAGTGACGTCGATTCTGTTAGCAGTTGGATACTCACGATACTTATTGTACGAGAAGTACAAATATGGCACAAGGTAAAATGGTATGAGGAAGCTGGTCATTATCCGTGTTAAACTTTGACTTAGCTATTCACAACCGTTGACCCTAGCAAACTACAATAATCCTTACACCAAAATACCCTCTCACATTCTTACTTACCATTCTTACCACATTTTCCATAATACCTCAGATACACTATGAAGTCCTAAATATAACTATATGTAAAATTTTGTGTGCAGGGTGGCGGGCAAAAAAAATAACAACTTGAAAAATTTTCCCATTGAATATATAAAATGTCAAGTAACAATATCTACAAGAAACTAAATATAATTATGTTAGTAATAAAGCCCTCCAACACTTAAATGTAACAGAAATATCAGTTAACCGGACAAAATTAATGCGTGATTTTAAAGGAATAACACACTCATTCGATCTAAAACACCCACACATCTAAACTCAACAACAAAAACGAAAAAGCACACTCGAAACTGAAATATTTCAACCCGGGTGCCCAAGGCCAAATAGAGCGAGCCTCCTGTCAACCCGAGCTCGCCTATCAGCTCATCCTGTACACCTCCCCTAATACTTCATATAGCGCCTTACGAGACAACGCTTGGACGTCGGAGAGGCCTTCCGTCGCCCGCAAGAGGAACTTACGAGCCAACCGACATTTGTGATAGAGCATTCGCCCCGAGTAGTGCAGCAAGCCTCTTTCTCGGACGAGTGCACATTTCTCAAGGATGAAAAGATTTTATGGACTTTTTCTTTAAAGATGGCGCCGTTCTCATCCGCTTGCATACACATCCGATCTAGGAACCTAATGCGAAGCGTGTTGACGAAGCTCAACGCTTGGCGTGCCCAGACCGCCCACAAAGGTTGGAGGCAACAGATCTTCTGACGCACCTTGGGATATTTGCCTTCTCCCACAAGAAGGAGGACAGCTACTAGAGCCCGGTCCTTCTTGATAAGCAAGGAGGCCAGTTCAGCCCCAGCTAAGGCTACGTCCCCACAATTATGGGATTTGATTGCCTGATCGACCTTTTCTCTACTGCCGTTTGTGCTGCTAAATTAGCTATATTGAACCGACGACTATAGTCAGCAACAAACGACCTAAGTTTTATTTCAAAGAGGCCCACCACTTATTCTCAACCACAGCCCCCGTCAATTCCCGCTTTAATATTAGTAACAGCTGCTCCCGAAAATCTTTGGCTATCAAATAATGACGCGTTCAATTTCCAGTAGCCAGCCAACTTAACTCAGATTCTGTCTAAGTTTACACGAATCAGGACGAGCCTATGAGCCGTGCAAACTATCGAATGAATCTTGACAACTTAAGAGCCCTACGTCGACTCTCCTACCTAGGACTCGGTCGATGTAGCTAGCATCGGGAAACGCGCTAATCGTCATCCTGAAGTTGTGAATGTGATTACAACAACAAGAACGATCTCCCCCCTGTTAACCTCAGACTCAAAAACCCGAAAGTTTATTGGGGTCAGCAGGGAAAGTATGGAGGAAGCGTCAAAAAGCCTTAAAATCACCCTGGAAGATGTTAGCACGTCGGTCCAGGGCTATGTGGGGCATTCTTCTGAGTATCAGAGGGAAGAAGCCAAGAAATTGGCAGGAACAACTTTGATGGGAGAAGGGAATCAGGCCCAGACAGAGTATATGAACTGAAGACCCGTACTACCATTCACGGGGTTCCGCTGGAGATCTCGGACGACCATATAAGTGCTTTCTTGCCCGGTTTCGAACAGTTGACGATGTGGCTCGAATCAGCAGCAAGGCGGGTGTATTTCACGGAGGATGCCGCGGCAGGCGATAGTCGTGGACAGGCCTTCCTACGTGTACCGGACATCCTAATACATGGAGGCCGAAAAGTTTTGTGGTGGTGGAGGTCGCAAGCCGCATTGTTGGCAATGCGGTGCGGCGGGCCATTTGGCCAAGATGTGCCCCCCAAGAAAATCTGACGAGCAACAGAAATCAGCATCACCAGTGACACCAGCAACACGTCGGTGCCAAAAACACCAGTGGCAGTTGAAAAAACCTCCGACCAAAAACATGAATCCGAAGAGTGGAAGGAAGTGGTTACATAGGGAAGAAAGTGGCATCCCTGCCTCTTCAACATGAGAAACCACCATCCACAGAAAAAAGAAGCCCTCAAAGAGGCTAAACAACAACAACAACAACAACAACAACAACAACAAAATCTCCAACTGCAGCAACAACAACAGCAACCAGAACTGTTGTCATTGAGGAGAGGAGTCAGTCTGCCTCCCCAGTGAGACATATACCTTCTCCTTCACCCACAACTCCCACACCTCCTCCCAATCAGAAACTTCCTCTCCTAAAGCTGATCATCCCTCCCCCGAATTCAGATAAATCCTCCACGAAACGGGAAAAACACAGAAAAAACATGATGTCTGCAAAATAGACAGACAGGCCTAAGAGTGACCTCTTCTCCGAAGAAGAAGGCCCCTCCTAAGGCCATTATTTAAATTCACCTCAGTCGACGGAAAGTCAGTCGAGGACCCTGCAAATTTCCCAGGAGCCCTCGGGGTACTTACATTAATTAGGAATACCGGGGGTAAACAGCGTCTGGGAATTTGTGCAGGGGGCCGTTGAGGTCTTTCCCACCATTAAAATGGCCCAGACAGGCACAAAATAGTTGCAAAGGCTTTCACATTTTTGCGCTGGGAGAGTCCCTGACATTCTCCATCCTTCTATATAGGGGCAGTTAAAATAACTTTCCCTACGGACGTCGGTGGGATTGTCCAGGACGGACGAATTACGTCCGATATCGGAACTGGAAACCTGGGACAGACCGTCGAGGTGCCTACTGCCATTGGTTTCTGCTAGGTATGTGACCAGGAGTAATGTTTTTGCTTTCTATTTACAGGTTTAAAAGATGTCAATTAAGTTAGCCAGCTTGAATGCGAAGGGCCTTAGATTGGAGTAAGGCTCCCCTGCTCACGGACATCTTAGTTCGGGTGGATGTCGCCGTGATCCAAGAGACTCACTTGTTTACAAGACCGATGCTTGTGTGCTGTCTAACGACTTTGTCATCTATTCAGCATATGGGAACCGGTTGGCTAGAGGAGTTTCTTTGTTGGTTAAGCGTATTCTGGACGCGAAGGTGGATCTTATCCATGTCGGTGCCGAGGGCCGGCTGATCGTGGCCGATATTGCAGTGAAAAGAAATGCGTTTCGACTGGTTGCGGTTTATGCGCCCAACGACCGGGAGGAGCGCGTCTCATTTTTTCGGCTGTTAAAGCACTTCTCCTGGTAGATTCAACGCGACTCTTCTTAGTCGGAGACTGGAATGCCACACACCCTAAGTGGGATAGAGGACGGGAAGATAGCGGGAAGGCACGTGGACGCTTGGTTGATCTCATCGAGAAGTTCGCCTCGTCGATAGATACCGGCTCTATCACAAGGTGTGAGAATGTCGGCGTGGGCTAATAGTTGGCCTTTCACCCGGGTAGCTAGCTACCCGGATAGAATATTAGTTCGTGAAGCCGACATAGATCTTTTAGATTGTCCCACGTTCCACTGGTTAGGCTACTCTGACTGGACAGGCGGGACTTCCGGTACCAGCTAATTATTGCAGCGGGGCGTTAACTGTTGGAGTCATTGGGAATAAGTGGTAGAATCTTAAGAGTAGTATTAGGGTCTTTCACCACCAAGTTCAGCAAACGGCTCAAACTAGATAAAGCTGACAATGTGAAAACACTTAGAGCTAATTATTCCCGGGCAGTGGCTGGTGGGGATCCCCTAGAGATAGCCGTAGCTAAGAAGGCCGTGTAGCGGCCGAATAGCGATCGTTACATGGACCAGGTAATTAGACATAAGTTAAGATGTCTTCCGAAGCTGTGAACATAGGCACAGAACTGCGCAAGGAAGAGATTCACCGAGGCGACACCGGTACAATCGAGAGGTTCGCAACCCGGAGGGACATACTCTTCGGTCGATTGACGATATGTGCGAGGCGTTTCGGCGGCATTTCGAGATCCTGTTTACCAAAGAGCCTGGCCTCCGTGATGAGGAGTTTCGCAGCTATTTGGCTGACTTTCCTCGGCATTTGCCGTCGTACCGCTGCTAGCTGCGAGGGATAGATTACGGTGGACGAAGTCTACGCGGTTTTGAAGAAGGTCGGCAGAGGCAAATTGCCGGGTCTCGATGGTTTGCACTCGGAATTGTACTTAATGTTGTTGCACATCTTTGTCCTGATTTTGACTGTCGTGTTCAGCAACTGGTTCCGGCAGGGGTCCATCCCCAATCGGTTCACCAGGGGTGTGATCACGCAAGGATGGGGAAGGTGATAGAGGGTTACCGGCGTATAATCCTTGCTAAACACAGTTAAACATTTTGGCCAAGATCTTCCAAAGTCGTTTGCAATTAGTTGTCGAGTCTCTGTTGGGACCTAAGCAGACTTATGCTGTGAAGGACCGAACAATTCAGAGCAACCTGCATCTGATACGCACGATCATAGAGGGGATAAAAGACGACGAAGAAGCCGCGCTGATCAATTTAGATCAGTCCAAGTCATTTGATAGGGTTGACCATCGTTACCTGGCGGCTTTCCTGCAGGCCACTGGATTCGAAACCAACTTCCGCCGCTGGATTAACCTCCTGTTTCAATCCTCTGGCGGCTGTGATACAGATGAACGTAAAGTTGTCGGGTGTGCTGGCGCTGTCTTGGTCGGTCTGACAGAGTTGCCCACTGTCGCTCCTACTTTATGCTTTGGCGTTGGAACCCCTCTTTCAAGCCGGCTGAGGAACAGGGCGTGCAGTCCGGCCCTACGTGGAATCGCTGTCCCTGGTGGTGCTCGAGCCAGGTTTTCATGTACGCCGATGCCGTTAATACTTTCGTGTCCTTCCGGAGTGACATCGAGGTGGTACAGAAGGCGCTTGAACGGTACGAACAGGTGACAGGGGCCAAGATTAACCGCAACAAGTCGTCCGGCTTGCAGTTAGGTTCCTTGGAAAGGTGTTACCTTCTCGGGGCCCTTCGACTGGACAGACGGCCATGTCCGCTTTCTTGGAGTGTGGTTTGGGCCCGACCTCCAGTTGGAGAAAATTGGTCAGAAGTACTGGCAAAGTGTCGGCACGTCGGTCGAGATTTGGCGTCGAAGGAATTTGTTCTTAAAGGTTTGACTGAGGCGTGTGCTACATAAGTTTTTTCCATTATCATTTACCGGTTGTCAGTACTTCCACTTTGTAGATGGCGTAAGGAGGCGATCGAGCGTTTGCCATTTTCCCTTCTGTGGAGAGGACGCAAACACTACGCCGACAAACGTGTTTGTTACCAACGTCCGTGCCATGGGGGTCTTGGAATGCCGTACCTGGTGGGCCAGAAGGTTGCGTCAATGTTGGTTTTTCAGGCGAGCGATTGTGGAAGACTCTTTTGCTGAGGGGGATAGTGAGGGACATGTTGCCTAGCCTTTCTATCACTCCCCCCCATCTCGAGGCGATGCCGTAAGCCTCGAGTGCGATCGAGTTTTCTCCTCGAATATCTGGCGGCCTTTCGGTCCATTCTACCGTCCAGTGATCTTTCACAGACTAGGAGAGTCTTCTATCGTGGGTTAGTGGAGGGCGTCGCGAAGGATTCATTACGTGATGTGCTCCGCTTTTCGGGGGGATAAGTTTCGCTCGTTCTGTCTTGGGCGCCAGATACCGATTATCTCAGCAGCTCTGAATATTCGTTCACCTGGCGATTGGCTCGAATCGGTTGCCTCTCAATGACAAGGCCTTCATATGAGACCTGGCGGATTTGCCAGATTGTGAATGCTGCAACCTTGTCTTGGAAGAAACGGCTTCGCACGCCTTCTACCATTGTTTGCGGGTTCGCCATCTAGGGGACCGTGTCGGCCAGTTGACTGCTCGTATCGTGCCGCGAGAGCTTGTACTCATTGATCGTGCATTTACCTGCACATTGTGTCGCCCCGTTTTCTGTGATAAAGCGTATGGTATTTCTGTCGCTGCGAGCCACAGCTCGAATCGTGATTTGGACGACGCAAACGGAGGAAGTCTTGCGAGGTCAGCGTCTTTCACATCAAGATCTGATCTGATATTTTGAGCTGATGCTCAAAATAAGGATTAGAACTGGATTGGAAACGTTTGACTTCGACAAACTTCAGCAAAAGGTGGGTAACGTGGCGAGCCTGGTTCGCGTGAACGGGGCTAGTCTTGATTTTCTCTTTTAGATCTGCTGATTACATCGGGGCGGATTCCTTTGGAACCCTCTCCCGATTAAGGTAGCTTTCTTTGTGTACCCAGTTAATGTGAATGAATGTGTTCCTAGCCTGTACCCGGCTTTCTCTTTTGTTATGATCCAAGTCGAGAATCCCAACCACCCCAGTTTGTTTTGGCCTTTATCTTGGCGGGTTCAGCCTTTTATTGTCCCATTCCATTAATTATTTTATTCCCCTAACCCTTACCGCGTGTGCTTCTTGATTTCACCGTTTGGCGGAATACAGCGACCACTCATTTTCTGGGATGGACGGGCCTTACTAACATTGTTTATTATTCTAGTAAAAAAAAATTGTTGTATTTTTAATTTTGTTTTTGGTTCATCCCTTTTCCGTCATTTCATCTTTCATTAAATGTTTTAAATTATGTATTATATTGTATATATAAATTCATTTTTATTGTCATGGGTTTTTCCTCCTTTTTTTGGTGTCCCTTGTAAGTTTGTAGTATTGTGGTGTATGAAGGATTGGGAGGTGGTGGTTCTTGTGGTGAATGTGCAAATTGTAATGACTGAATGGGTCGTGATAGTGTTTAGCTAGTATAGGATAGTTTCAGTGAGTATCAATCTCTATCTCTTCCCTTTTTGGTCTTGTACCACAATTTTGTATTCTATACGAAAATAAATATTGGAAAGGTCTTAGGCGAAGGCATTCACTATTCGATAGTCGATTCCTCTCCAACCCGTTGCTTGCCTATATGTTTACTTCTGTTAATTGTACCTTAGTACAATAAATCTGTATTTCTTATTCCTGGTGTGGAGTTCCATTCTTCAACTGATCATTTTATACTGTATTCCTTTTCGGGATATATCAGTCTGAAAGGTTCAATAAGATCAAATTGGCAACTGATATAAAAAAAGATAACTACAATCTGCAAAAAATTTCTCGTACCTTTTAAGGTAGGAGACAATTTTTTTCAAAAAGGTGCAAATCATGGACCGATGAAGAAAAAATTATGCTTTTATTACAAAAAATCGGTGCTCAGCAAAAAAGTACACGAACTTTACTTTTGCCAAAGAAACCAGAAGAGATTTCTAGTTTGACGAAACGGTTGAAATATTATCGAAAATGTTTGGCGAACGGGACAGTTTGTTTAAGGGCTACTGTATAAATGCTTAAATATCGTGAAAGAAAAGGACGAAGATTTCGTTGCGTACGCTGGGAAAGTTAACTTCCAGTGTGAACGTTTCAAAAATTAAAGAACTTAAGGAAGATATGTTTAAATGTCTTTTCTTTGTGCAAGGTTTAACGGCGTCTAAGGACAAGGAAGTTCGCCCGTGTTGCAGAAAGGTTTGTCGATATGTTTAGAAGAGCTATGAGAAAAGCTTATGTGATCGACACCGAAGACAAGAATATTCAAACATTTCTGATGGTTTATAGAATTACACCGAATCAGAACATTTATGGAAATTTGTCGCCTGTTGAGGTCATGTACGCGAGAAACATTCGATCAATATCTGATAGGTTGTTAGTAAATAAAGAAAAAGAGTTTTATCAAAGCCAAACTCGATATTAAATCTTTCAAAGAAGGTGACAGGATATACCATATCCATTGGAAAGTACTTTTGGGAAGACAGTTTTATTAAACTCTAGAAAAATCAGAAGTGTATGAATTAAAGGAGAGAAGTTTGTCTGTAAGACACATAAACCAGCTGAGACCCTGATACATCAAAACCGTTACAAATGACCAAGAGATACCAATGGGACGTATCTACGTACGAACACGGGTCAACCCTCTGCAATGATGCCTATGAGTAAAACCTACACAGAGCACTGATTCTCCTAAAGTAAAAGACACAGGGACAGGAGAAGAAGTAACAGAAAAGGAAAAGGACACTAAATGGCTATGTCCAAATCTAAGAGAAAAAAATATTAAGAGCAAAATTCTAGGAAGATTTTGGCTCGGGGAAAAGTGTTATAGTGGAATATCCTGTCACCATCGCCGAAGATAAAATGCTCTACTTTATAAAAGACGATAACGAGCAGGCGGTAAAAATGGAAAATCTATGCGTTATTGGTGCTCTGGCCTGTAAGCCTCTGCTTCCGAGCAGAGAGCACAAACACAGTCGTGGTTCCGCCGAAGGGTAGAACCACGACTGGGGAAAAATGAACAGAGATATTTTGGCGTATATAGCGGAATACCCACTAAATGTCCATGTGTCACATCTGGCCTTTTTAGAGCTGTAAATGCAAAAGCTCGTGGCGACTCTTGCAACTGCTCGCCAGCCTATGTCTCTGACACAGAATGAGAGACTCCTCTGCTTAAACCAGAGAACACAAACCCAAATCTTCGGGTTCGCAAGAAGGTAGAACCACGACTGAGAAAAATAAACATTTTGGCCCGGCTATATGGCCGGAAATACCCACTAAAAAATGACCATGTGTCACATCTGGCCTTGCGTGAAGCTAGCAAATAAAGTCTTGGCGAGGCATTCACTATTTCAATAGTCGATTCCTCTCCTTCCGTAAGCTTGCCCTATATATTTGTGTTCTTAGTTGTACCTTGTTATTAAGTCTGTATTTATTATTCCTGGTGTGGTGTTCCGTTTCTTGAACTAGTCATTTTATGCTGTATTCCTTTTCGGGATATATCGATTGAAAGTTCAATAAGATCAAATTGGCAACTGATATAAAAAGGAACTACAATCTGTAACTTTGGATATTTATAAAATAGTTGAAGTGATTTGAAATACTGGTCTTCACAAGTTGAAAGGTTATGGTATTCCTGAATGAATATTTGAACTGACTCGAAAAATAGTCCTGATAAATTTGGTATCTATTTACTCCAGTCATAATAGTAAATCTGATCGATTTGATAAATCAAGTTGGCAGCCGATTTCCAAATGACTTTCTGATATCATCAATTCTCAGCTCAATATCTATGTAATGAATCTGATCAACTTGATGAGATCAATTTTGCAGTTGATTTCAAATGACATTTTTGATATATATAGTCTATCAACATCATTACTCGTGACTTCGTAGTAAATCTGATTGATTTGATATGATAAAATTATTGGCATAATTTCAGGTATTGTGACATCATCAATTTTCAATGCATTCTCTATTTTCTCCTGTCTTCAATGTAAATCTGATCGATGTGATAAGTTCAAAACTGTATAAGCAATTTTAAAATGACTTTCTTGATATCATCAATTCTCAATTCACTACCTATTGCTGTACCTTAATTATATAATGACTGATTTGATGAAGTAAATTGAGGCTGATTACAAAAATAAACTGATGTCATATGAATTCAACTCGTATCTATTTGCTCCTATGCTTATAAGTACATCTGAGTGATGTGATGCAGTCAAATTAGCAGCTGATTTTAAAAAAAATGACCTTGATATCGTAGTTAACAACTTCGTATTTATCTACTTTTTCTGCAATAGTAAGTTGATCAATTTGAATCTTCAAATTGGCAGCTGATATCAAATATGTCCTTGATGTCATACTGAACTCAGTATCTATTTACTCCGTCTTAATAGTAAATAGTAAATCTAATTGATTTGCTAATTCAAATTGGCAACTGTGATAGAAAAATAACCTTCTTGATATGTCCAATTTTCAACTCATCATCTATTTACTCCTGCTTTATTTGTAAAACTGATCGATTTAGATGAGTTCAATTTCTAAAATGACTATGTTCCAGGTATACCTCAATGCTCAACTCCCTATCAATTTACCTGAATTTATAGTAAATCGATCAATCTGATACATAATTGTCAGTTGATTCCAAAAATGACTTCCTTGATATCTAGCTTGGTAGCATCTATTTACATGTCATGAGTATGAAATCAGATCAACATCATAACTTCCAATTGGCAGTGGATTTTTAAAAAATGACCTTATTGGTATCATCAATTCTCAACTCAATATTTATTTATTCTCATCTTAATAGTAAATCTGATCAATTAAATAGATCAAATTGACGGCTGAATTCAAAATAGACTTTTGATAACGTCAATTCTCAATACAATTCCACCAGTAAATCTGATCGATTTGATAAGGTCAAATTGGCAACTGATTTAAAAAAACATAACCTCCTGGACATGTCCGTTCTGAAAAAGGTATCTATTTACTCCTGTTTTAGAGTAAATTTGATTGATTTGATAACATCAAAATGGAGGCTGTTTTCAAAATGACCACCACGATAACATCATTCTGGCACTCGGTGGTTGCTGCTGTGTTAATAATAATCGTAGATTTGATAAAGTCAAACTGACAGCGGATTTCAAAAACAACAACATTGTAGTAATTCTTAGCTCCATCATTACTCCTTTGTTAAAATTAAGTACGTTGACATTGGTAAAATTGGCCACGGATTTAAAAATTTTTCTGATATTCTCAATTCTCAAATCATTAATATTTACTCCTGTTTATAATAAGTCTGAATGATTTGATAAAGTCAAGATTGGAAGCTTAATTAAAAAAATGACTCCCTTGATATAAAAAAATTCTAAACTTGGTAATAATTATTCCTGTCTTAATTGGAAATCTGGTCAATTTCATGTGGTCATATTGGCAAGGGTACCCGCATTCTTCATATCATCAATTCACAACTGGCTATGTATTTACGCCTGTTTAAAGGTAAATCTGATTTCATTGGTACAGCATATTCGCATCTGATTTAGCAATGACCTTGAGAGCATCATTCCTCAAATGTTGTTACTGTCTACTTTACTGGCTGCATATTAAATCTGATCATTTGATAGTCAAATTGGCAGCTGATTTTAAAAATGACCTTCTTGATAACATCATTCTCAAATAAGTAACTATTGTCTATAATAAATCCAATAAGACATTAGATCAAATTGACAACTGATTTCAAAAAATGACCTTCTGAATGTAATAATTTTTCAGCTCAGTATAAATTTACTCTGTCTTTGCTAATAAATCTGATTGATTTGCTAAGCTCTAAAATTTAAAATCTAAGCTGATTTCTAAAATGACTATCCTCATTTAGGATTTTGTCATCAATGCTCAACTCCCTATGAATAAATTGTAAATCTGATTCATTTGGCGTGATCAAAGAGAACACTGATTTCAAAAATGACCTTCTTGATGTCATCAGTTCTCAACTTGATTTCTATTGATTCCTGTTTTAATAGTAAATCTGATCAATCTGATACATACTTGGCAGTTGATTTCAAAAATGACTTCCTCAATTTCTCAACTTGGTATCTGTTGCTCCTGCTTTAATTGGAAAGTTCATATCGTGCTTTGTAATAAAAAATAGCCCTCTTGATATGAGCAATTTGCAACTCTGCTTTTCTTGTAAAAACTGATCAATTTGATGAGTTAAATTTGGCAACTGATTTCAAAAATGAACTTTTTTTGTGGTATCTCCACTGAAGTAATACATCTTTAATATAGTAAAAATATAATAAAAAATAGACATTTTTCCATGAAAATGTTTCATTATTATCAAAAAGTGGGATGGTATTTTTGAATATATGGAAAAAATTTTCGATATCTTCACCATTAAATTTTGTAAAAATCTGGTTTTTGGTTGATTAGCGGTAAATAAAATCGTTGAGAGTTTTCAATGGAAAAAGTAACATTGCATAACTTACTGTTTTTTTCAGCAGACAGATCAGGTTTGTAGCTGATTTCAAAGATATCCTTCTTGATATCATCCGTTACTCAAGTATCTGTACCTCGTATAACTAGTAAACCTGATTGATTTGATAAAATAAAATTGTGGTTTCGGAAATGATCTTCTTGATATCAATTCTCAACACATCTATACATTTACTCCTGTAAATCTGATCGATTTGAAAATGTCAAGTTGGCAACTGGTTTTAAAAATGACATTCTTGATATCAATGGTTCTCAACTCGGTGTCTATTTACTCCTGTGTTTATAGTCATTCTGATTTGATAAGGTGAGATTAGAAGCTGATTTGAAATAAACTTAATGTCATCAGAGAGAGAGAGAGACAGACGAGACAGACAGAGAGACAGATAGTAGACAGGCAAACAAAAATATTAAAAAGCTGGGTAAGGCATTTTTAAATATTCAAAGGAATGGAGTAAAAGGGAAAAATTTGTGTAAAAAAATCCATGTATTTCTTTTTACTTTTTGAATCTGAAGCAAATTCGGCTTGCAGTTTGCGTCTCTTTCTCTTTTTTTTTTAGTACTTCGTTGTCTCGCCACTATTTTCTTTTGAGGGCTTTTTTGTCATCACTCACTGCAGGGACCAGTTTACGGAGAACGTGTTGCTGTTGGTCGTGTGTATATTCAAGCCAGAAGATCGGAGCACGCCTCAACATTGATGTCCTCTTCCAATCATCAGAGGACTGGCGGACATGGAAATAGTATCAGGAGTTTATTCGAGTAGTCAAATCCTTCATCAATTTTCTCATCTTGTATATTTTCTTGATATTGATCTCTGAAAACTTTGAAGGTCCTTGGCAGATCCACGCCTCTCTTTCCAAACAGACAGAACTCTAAAAATTAAGCATAAAATGTTTATTTGAACATCAAATTTCAAAGAAATTTGAAAAAAACAACGAGACTTGTTAACAAAATTTGAACAGAAGGAATATTTTTTCTTTTTTTTCTCACCGACAGAAGGTTTCATGACAAAATGACAGACGATTGCAACTTTTCTGAACATGTCCTCAGCGTAGATGATATGATGTGTTATATTGTAATGATGCTTTGTCAAAATTGATGTTTTTTTCTGTACTTTTTGGTAGAAAATCATTTCTGGATAGCATACTTTTTGTCATTATATATATATATATATATATATGTATGGAATAGAATGTGCTATATATAGTTATGAACTGAATGTGATTATATATATATATATATATATACATACGTGTTTCGAGCCTAAAATTGACTCTTTTTGGCGATAAATTCGTGGTTTTTCTTCGAATATCTGATCATTCTGTTTAAAGTTAAAAGGAAGTATGTGAAAAATAAATAAATAAATAAGAACGGTAAAAAATTTTATAAAAAAATAACAAAATAAATCAGAATATTGTAAGACGTGCCAGATCACATGGTAGCTTCCCCTATGGATAGGGGTCGCAGGTTCGAATCTGCCGAATGACATACATTTTCGTAAAAAAAGTTTATCGTAAATAATCAGGCCAGTAGATATCAATATATAATACTGTTTAATTAAAAACAGAATATCAACTTAAATACAGTATCGATATAAAATAATGTTCAAACAAATCATTTCATATATATATATATAGAGAGAGAGAGAGAGATAGATATATAGATATTGGACAGGCATTTGTCAATGATTCAAGGCCAATAAGTGTTGTTTAACAATTTTTTCCTGCATTTCTGCTTGAAAGATATATTGAAAAGAGGTTAATGGTCCAAAATAATAGAATTCTTAGGAACCTTGTTGATTTTTATCAAAATTTGTGTGTGTATATATATATATATATATATATATATATATATATATATATCTACTACAATATTTTAAGTTGGTAGACATATCTGAGTTGCTACGACTATCTTTTGCTTTTTTTCTTTAACTTGAAATTCATAACCAGCCAAGACTGAGAATTACTTAAAGTTTGTACCTGTCAGTAATCAAACCTGTATCATGTTTCTGTCTGTTCATTAGAAAATACAGGTTCGATTGATGACAAACAACTTTTCTTTAGTAAATTTTCTCTATCTTGGTAGGTTGTTATTAATTTAAGGAAAAAATAAAAGTAACGTTAGCAATTGGAAATATGTGCACCAAGTAAAATTATGTTTAGAGTACTAAAAAAAAAAATTATATGCATGTGTATGAAATACAAAAATTACAGGTATCCTATAAATTCCTTTTTAAATAGGATTCTGTCATTTTAAAGAAAAATAATATTGATTTATTCTTATCGTAGTTTTAAAGTTTAAATAGGGTCAAAAAAAATTTTCACGTGGAAGTTTCAGATAAACAAATTATTCAATGTTTCTGAAAAGGGCAGATGATTAGAGTTGCAGTGATACACATCCAGGTTCTATTTTTAAATTAAAGTTGAGACAAACACTGAATATAGTAGTTAAAAACAAAAATCTGTGGAATATTTTCTAATTGTTGTAAGACGAGCAGAATATCAGTTTTTTAATTCATTGTAATAAATTATTTTTTAATAAAATTAGGAATATTTAATGTCTTTAATAAAAAATTTTCGATGACCGTTATTATAAAAATTGAGAAATTACGAATTAAGACATTTTTCATTGTGATTTGTTAATTTTCTTCGATTTTCGAATGTGCTAAGTAGTGAACGTTCCGTTGCACGTCATTGTTTCGAGCTGGTCTCGAACGCATTCAAACCAAATTATTTCAACCAACTTCGAAAGGAGTAAATAAAACGTTTTTACTTCATTAATTGGAAAATGTAACCTTTTTTCATTTATTCAAACTATTTCTTCAGTAGATACACAATTTTTTTTAAACTATAAAAAAGATTTCTTGAAAGGTTGGTTACACTTGTCAAGGGTTTTGTTTTTTTTTTACATTTCGAGGGAGCGCTTAAAACTTTCACTTTTTTTCTTTGGTCGTGTTTAATATCAGGAAATAAAAATCCCGTTTTTCAAATATGAAGAAAAAACAACCTTTAAATTAAAATGATGAAAGCGTGTCTTATGTCTTAAGAAAATGCAATGTTAAAAAAAAAAAATAAATAAATAAAATTTTACTATTTAACCCTTAGGTGCATAGTACATGGAAGGTTCTCAGTATACGTGGAGGGGTCGAAAACCCACCCCAATATACAATAAATGTGGTCGAGGTTAAATTTTCCTCACAATTTCAACTTCTCTTCGGCAATGAAGAAGAGTCAATGAAATTGAAATAAAGTTAGATTTATTTTGCATTCACCTGTGAAAATCTATTAAATTTGACACAAATAACAGAAGATAAATTCAAATACAACAAAACGAGATTTATATTTAAAATAATTTTTTTATTAAGACCTGCTTCTAAGGTAAGAGAAAGTTTGTTCAGACAAATAGAAAAATAGAATTTAAAAAATGTCATGTAATTCGAGTGAAGAACCAGCAGTCTCCGTAACTGTCCCCGTATTCACGATGGGGAACTTTCCAATTTCCAAACGAATAGTTGGAAAAAAATCGATCTCCTTGGTTCAATAGGAGATTTCCTGATACTCGCGGCTTTTCTAGGGTTCCAGAGGATATTCTTTCAGACATTTCTGAAGAAAAAACTACCAGAGCTTAAACAGAATTGCTACTGAGACGATCTTAGCAAAAAAAAAATCCTGTTGGTCGTGTGTTTTTAGTTAGGCCAGAGATAAATGGACTTCTTCACACTTCGACATTGATTTGTTCTTCATCAGAAGACTGGCCAGGACTTCTGGGTGATCGGGGCGAAACGATTCTAGCTGTTCAATAGCCATCAACATTCTCATCACGGAGGTGTACTCGAGATGGCCTTTTCACTCATTTGGGAAGGTCCTTAGCCGACATCGCACGCTTCTCTTCCCATATAACAAGGACACCTAAAAATAAGAAATAAAAATTAGGTACCTACAAAAAAAAAAAAAAAAAAAAAAAAAAAACACTGCTCATTTTCGATACCTCAATTTAAATTTAATTTTTAAAATAAAAATGTTTTCTTGAAACTTTAATTGAAAGCCAAAGGGTAAACAAAATACCTAGTTTTAGTTCAAACCGAAATTATATTGCTCCGTCCACAAATTTAATATGAAAATTTTTAAAAAATTTACCCGCCATTATTGAGTAATCAACACATCATATAAACAGTATGAAAATTTCTGTTTTAAAATCTTGCACAAAATAAATATACCTTCTTGACACGTTATTTAAATTGATTTTTATAATTGAAACTTAGTTTTTTCTGATTTCAAACAGAATTAAGTGCTTAATGTCGGGAAATTTACGAAATAAATCACTCTTTAATAAGCGCTTATCTAGGCGCTTATCTGAGCGATAAATTACGTGTTGACAAGTAGCAGGTGTGAATGACGTTTGGATGGCGACCGAAAGTGACAAAAGAATTCGTGTCGCTTAAAACGTAATATTGGAAATTTAAATTTTTTTTGTTGTTTTTTTAATAATAGTAAAAATCACATTATAATATTTTCAGCAAGTATAATATTTTATAAATTTTAGTTTAGATTTATAGCCGAATATGCTTTCTGAATAAATAAAAATTAAATATCCTTTCTGAATAAATAAAAATTAAATATCCTTTCTGAATAAATAAAATTAAATATCCTTTCTGAATAAATAAGAATTAAATATCCTTTCTGAATAAATAAAATTAAATAATATCCTTTCTGAATAAATAAACAAATATCCTTTCTGAATAAATAAGAATTTAAATTTCTTTAAAAAGAAAAATTAAATTAAAATAATAAAATATATTATATTTTTATTAATATATTTCTGAAATATTAAATATATTTATGTTTAGATATTACATATTTATCTTACATTATTAATATGCTTTCTGAAAAAATTAAATTTCTTTTAGAATAATTTTAATTTAATAAAAGAATGAAATTAGAATCCAAGTTTGGTTTGTTTAGTTTTCGATGTAAGGGAATTCATCCAAACACTTGTTAACTTCTAAAAACAATACGACCTCTACGGGAAACTTATATTTTATGGAACACCATGCCAATAAAAAATTTCCAAAAATTTTTTTTTTTCATTATATCAAAAATGTAATCAGGTAGTCGATTTTTATTAAACTTTTCAATTTTCGATAGGCAATATAATAATCAATTCTTAAGTAAAAAGAAATTCAACAACGTTTTTTATAACAGTTTTTTAAAACATTTTTAACACTTTTATGAATTATTATAATAAAAATATCAAAAATAAAAACAATTATTTCAAAAATTTAGTAAACAAATTTTTTTTTTTTCTTCAGACTATAATGTCCTTAATAATTATTATTTATTCCAGCAATTAAAAGTTTATCAAATTAAATTATATCAGAGTTTTATTGCATTTTTATCTTAATCTTCGGAGCAGATTTTCGGCCAGGTTGTCCACTTTAGAATAAAAAACATAATTTATATGCCCCAATGAGTCTGCATTTAACTAATAAAAAAATTTATACAGCTAATTAAAATTTATTAATTTCATGGATTTACGTAGAGGGGGGGTAACAGAATTAAAAAATATTTTCACCAAGAAATTTTGAAAAATAATAATTTCAAAAATAATTTCATTCATTTATGAATGAGTGCTGAAAGTTACATTCAAATCTGACTATTTGATTTTTTGCGAGAATTTTCCAAATTAATGTGTTTTTTACCGTGAAAAAAAGTGGGTTGTGTCATTATTACCACGTAACCTCTTGTAATAAAGGCGTAATATTTTTTTAGTCGTTAACTCAAATAAAACAACATTTTCTATAAATTTCAAAGAAAATGTTAGCAGGGTCAAAAAATTTTTAAAAAATAATTAAAAATTGCTTTGATCTTTCCTCTTAATAAAAATATAAATATGAAAAAGAAACCGTTGCAGTTTTCAGGGTGTAGGAAGGTTTCAGCACCAAAAATACGACGTCATAACATCGCCATACATGACAGATGATTTGCTCCTACGCTAAAACATGTCTACGGCCCCAAGTGTGTGTGCGTGTGTAAAATGCACCGGGAACACCGGTCGAAATTTAGTTGTAGTAAACGAATTACAATACCTCCATGTTAACGAATGAGATAAACGGCAAACCTTCAGAAACGAAATATAACAAAAAGCTAGCTAGGACATTTTCATTTTTAGATATCAAAAGGTGTGGACTGTGTAGCTAAATAAAATTGAAGAAAAAATATGACAGAAATTTGAAAATATTTCTTACCATTTGAGGCCTGAAGCTAGTTCGGCTTCTAATTTTCGCTTCTTTTCTTCTAAAGTTACATGCCTTTCTTTTTCTTTCAAATACGAAAGAAAAACAATTTCCTCCTTGAGAATTATTTTTGTTGCCTCGTCGATGATTTTCTTCTGGGAGGCCTTTTTATCGTCCCTTACAGCAGGGACCAATTCTCCGAAGACCTTCCAAAAGCATTGTCATCCCTTTCCTTCGTTCTCTTTCTTGGTGGGTGTGTTGTGCCTTTTCGACCTGGCTCCTACGTTTTTTCTTTCGTTCGACTGTAAATGAATAAATAAAAAAGTTATCGGATCCGGTATCATATCTATGATGATATAACCCCCTGAAAAAACAGGAACTTGCTAATATCTCTTTATTGTATTTAATTTTAACAGAGTGTAAAATAAATTAACTAATTCCTTAGGACTAAAAATAAAATAAGTAAATAAAATAACTTGCCACATTTTCGACGGGTTCAGTAGCCGGAATGAGTTCGTTCTTTCGTGGCCGACCTCTTTTCCTGGGTCCTTGTTGAGGGGTGGCCGGAACGAGCTGTTCGGTTTGGATTTCCGGCATCGCCGAAACCAAATCAGATTCGATTACTAAGCCCCGAACAGCTCCAGTTGGGGTCAGAATAATGGTCAAGAGTGTTAAGGCTCATGGCCAACGTGTCAGGAAAAATTTCCCTGAGAGGATTTCTTTCTTCCTCATTTTTTATCTTCCACAAAAAATTGAGAACCATATGTTTGAAATAAGTCGAAATATTCGTTATCCATGTTGCTTCTTTCAAGGAATATTCATGAATCGTCTCATCTCGCCCGCAAGCTTTATTTATATGAAGTGGGCGGAGCCGACGAAAATAGACCAACCAATCGAATTGAACCTAAATAACGGGAAATTTTTGTTTTGCCCTTTTTCCCCCCAAATCTTTTTCAAAACATCATTTCTGTGCAAACTTTGAACTCAAATCATTTTACTTCCATTTTGCGATTAATGCGCGGAAAATGAGTTCGAAACACAACAAATCGCGGAATTGATTAAGGGAAAGGAAAGGAAGGGAAAGAAAGGGAAAGGGAAAGAGAGAGAGAGAGAGAGAGAGAGAGAGAGAGAGAGAATTTTAAATATTCAAATGCATGAAAGTAAAAATAAAAAAAATACCTTAAACGTAATAAAAACGAACTTTTTCCCGTTAAAATATTTCTGTTATCAAGAGAAAAGATTAAAGTATTTTTTAATTAATTAAATATTTTTTAAATCTTTGTTAACACGTTAGAAATTTTGATTTTTTTTAGTTAATTGCTTTATTTATTTATTTATTTTAATTTTCTTGCCAATTTGATATTAAATTTTTGCTTGGTAATCCCTTTTCAATATTTTG